>QKQZ01033484.1:0-57012 GCA_003595255.1 Solenopsis fugax
TGGTAGCTCGGAAAAATCATCGCGATTCTATCCGATGGCTAGCGATTCCGCCGTAATAAATCTTCAAGCCACGTAAGAGCTGCCGCGTTTTCCATAAAAAATATTTCTTCTCTGGTTGATGGAAGCGACGAACAAACGCGCACGATCCATTTCATTCTCATAAAATTATATTTTATTTTCTGTAAATTAAAATTGTTTGTATAGTCCACTTTAGACTACTTAACTCTAAAAGTGTTTTGCGTCAGAATTTCAGAATTTAGGACAGAGTCTTGTTTGTAATTTCATGCGTAGAAATATTTCGAAAATCAAAATATACATTCATGTACATAAAATATATTAGAATACGTATGTAACGTAATCAGTTTTTGCAATATTAATTACTGCGGACGCTACTATAATGTGAATTGTATTTATTTGTGTTTTACAGGTCGACGTTAAAAACTCCGCTGCTGCGCATCGTGTGTCGGTGAGTGACAAATTATATTTTAATCTAGTAATGAATTTCTATTGAATATATTGATAGAGATCCATTACTTTTTAAAATGGATGCTCTACGCTAGATTAGTATCAACATTTAATCCTGGAAAGTATTTCCATCCAAAAATTTATTGCACGTAAATATTCACGTCAATATGTAAAATGAAACTTGTTTTATTAATCTGTGAGCCCGTATATTGATGAACGTTACGGGAAAATATTGAGTTCTTCTGAATTGCTGAATTTAATTTGATGTCTTTGAACGAGTACTAGTGTTCTCGATATAAAGAAACTTTTTTGATTAAGAGAAAAATATAAAAAAAATAAAGAAATGTATGTCAAATCTGAATAGTTCTGAATAGCATATACGATTCCTTTCGACGTGTTCTGGAGTTCTCGATATATTTTAGAAACAGTTCTGCCCGAAAATGTAAAAAAATCGCGATTGAATTCTCAAAAATAGTATCAAAAAAAATAATTGAAACTTCAAAAATATCAGTTTTACATAATTATTTCATTAAGATTTTTGATAGAATTGTGCGCGACGGCTATTCAGAACACTCAACAGGACTTCCAGAACTCTTAAAAAATTTTTCACATTTCAAAAATACTTTTTCGGGCAGAACTGTTTTAAAATGTATCGAGAACTCTAGAACTCGTCGAAAGGAATCGTATATATATTCAGAACTATTCGGATTTGACATACATTTTTTTATTTCTTTTTATTTTTTTTTCTCGTAATCAAAAAATGATTTTTTTGTATCGATAACTCTAGTACGCGTTAAAAGACATCAAATTAGCTATTGAGAACTATTCGGTGCTAGTGTTGAATATGAAGTTAGCACCTATTTTTCAAAATTCATTTTCTTTGATATATGATTAATATTATTATATTTTCTTAGTTCATATAACTAGTTATTGTTTTTACTGCAACTTAGTAACACATAATTGAGGTGCCATTTGATCACAAATTTATAGTTGTTGATACGATTCTTTTCTTTGAGTGCAAATATATTATTTGATAAAATAGCACCGCATTATTAAAATTAAATTTTATAAATTGCGTTGCATGATGAAGATCTCAGTAGCAAAGTGATCTACTTATTGATAGAATAATCTTTACTCGCGTCGACTCAAACACCACTCTCGCTACGATTACGCGACGTGTGCGATAATGACCCGGTCGACGTCTTTATTCCACTTTTTACATCGAAATGCAGCGATAGCGGCGCTAATTACTACGGAGATACGGTGAGAATATTTATGTGTTCCCTCCCTTTTTCATCCGCACGCACACAGATGTGTGTATTTGCCGTTATGAGTGCAAGGTGATCTGGTCCCGGAGGTAATAACAACACGCGGTTGTCCCCCTTCTTTCGGTCCTTCTTCACGTCTTCCTTCGGTCCGGATGCGAATTTTTCTTCGAAATTTCTCATCGAGATTCGCGCCACATTAATTTCTACTTTATATGCCGAATGCAACGAGCTACGAACCGCGGCATGGGCGCGTGCCTCGTAACTCATCCGAAATTATGCAGCTCGGTAACACTTCGACGTTTCGTTACTTTACGAGGGTGCAACCTCGGCGCTCCTCTTCGTCTCCCTCTTCGTCTCCCTCTCTTCTTTTCATATTGCGCTTTTCAGATCACGCACAAATGGATCTCGTCGGGAAGAATATTGGATGAGCTTGATCGAAAGACGTAGAATTTCGAACAATATTTGGTTTCCAATACACGTGTATCATATTTTTATTATAATTTTCATGTATCTAAATTTTTATTTATTTATATCATACTGCTGTAAAAGATTAAAAGTTTCATGGCATCTTAACTCCCTGTCTGTTTGTCCATGAAAAGTATCACAGAAAGAAATAAAAATCAACAATTCAATGTTTCATATATAATCAAGAATATAAAATCTTCTAGGAAGAATTTGATAATCTTAAACAAACATAATTTATTTACACGAAGAAACAAAATTTCTTTATATTAGCAAATTATGTCTGTTTAAGATTATAAAATCTTCCAAGAAGATTTTATATTCTCGCTTACATATGAAACAATGAATTGTTGATTTGATACTAATTTTTTTTTCTATGTGGAATGATTTTTCTTTTGACAAATGATTTCTCAAATATCGCTTATTGCTGCAAATCTGCTTATTGGTCGCGACATACGTCCGACATAATCTCGCTACCGATATTTCTTCCAGCGCTTATTAATACTGTCGCTATTATCGAAGGCACGCACGCACTTGGTCGTATTTTTCGCGAGTTTATCACCACGCGCACATTTACAGTAATTTAAGCGCCGTCCGCGGGAAACACACGTGCGCACCGACGAAAATGCAAGGCAATAATCAAATGTGATTGCCAAGCGAAATCTCGGACGATCCTCCCCTGCACGAAGTTTCACTCGCGGTTGCCAACTTAATTTCTACTTTATATACCAATTATGCCATCTCAAAGCGCACGACTACGCGACGACGCGGTCGTTCGCTCCGTAACTCGTCGCGAATTATGGTAGGCATTACCTCTTCGACGTCTCGTTAGTTTACGAGGCAGCGAGTCCTCTGCCCTCCCTGGTCAACTCCAATCACACTTTCCCGATTCGCCGGCGGCTGCTCGTGCGGCCGTTTCGTTTACCGTTTTGAAGCGTGACCAAGATGGTTTTGGTCATTACGCAGTAATAAACATACTGCCACGGGCGGGTTTGGTCTTCAACTTAGAAAGCGATAATAACATTCACCTTACAGCTTCAACATTTAAAAAACTTTAAAGTCAAATTTTTTTAAATAAATGCTCCATTACCTTTGTAATTACTGTTCACAATTTTACAGTTTACAATTATTGTCAGGTGTTCAAAAGATGTACACTGAAAGAAAAAATTAATAAATTTTAACAAATATTTGTTTGAATAATTGCAATGAAATATTTACTTACGGTACATAAATATTTATATTTATTAAATAAAAAGTGATAGTTAAATTAAATTAGTAGTTCTTGTACTAAATATTACAAATATTTATTTACATTTAGTAAATATTTTATTGCAACTATTCAAATAAATATTTATTAAAATTTACTAACTTTTTTTCTCTGCGTAGCGTTATGTCGATTAATCGATCGCGCTTCGTTACTAAATGTACAGCCAATAAACTCGGAAGCGGAGAATTAGAGAAATATCCTTTCTAACATTTTTCTCAGAATTTAATCTGGTATTACGCGCTTCAAGCCATGCATTCTGGCATATTTTATTCCAGAGTGAACGTAAAATGTAGGACTTTCTAAAGCATGAAAAGATATTAAAACGGCATACCGCGGCATATCCGAGTATCGGAAAGCAAAAATAACGCAAGAGAAATTGTTAAATTTTTGCGATATTCTGTGCGGAAATGGAATCTGCGCGCGGAGAGAAATACCATTTTTCCAGCGAACGACAATCTCGAGGGCATCGTCACTTTCTACTAGATATATCCTTATCTATGATGGCACAATGAAGTTATAAACTTGCACGATTGTAGAACATTCGCTGGGCGGTACCGATTTTATGGCTTACGACTTTACTTCTTTATGACCTCTTATTTCCGAGGAACATTCTACATTTAAGCGACATTTCATACTTACAATGCATTTACCTATTCTCTCCGTATCATTCTTTTTATAAGCCGCAGGTGAAGTCTATTGACGAAAATAGTTCACGGCTATAAACGAGTTTGCTAAAAGTTATTTAAAATTCGACTTTTCAAGAGTGCAAATTTAGAATAAAACAGAGCAATCAACTGAGCAATTATATATATATATATATATATCAAATTTGAAATGTATAGGGCTAATGAGAGTAACAGCGTTTATTATAGATAATAAAACATGTAATTAAAATTATGTACCAGAAGGCGAATATATTTCGTAGATAAATCCAAAATAATTAATTACGTAAGAAAAAGATATATATATATATATATTCGCCTTCTGGTACATAATTTTAATTACATGTTTTATTATCTATAATAACAGATAATCAAATAAAGGTAAAAGTATTATAAATTTAACTTCCTTTGAATAAATTGTACGTAATTCTACCTTATACTATTTAATTAAAATATCATGATGAATTATTTATCCTCCTAGATTAAACAATTTCCTTGCACTTTGTGAACACTCGAGATATTTTTTAAATTAAAGTTGAGCAGTTACAGGCGTCTCAAATAATTACAGCAATTTGAAATAATTATCATTTCAAAACGCGTGACAGCGTTTCTTTTTAAATAACTTTGAACGATCTCTCGCCTTGTTAACCGCCGGTTTTTAGTTCGGCTTTAGTTAGAATCGAAAGGACGTGACAGGTAGAAACCCAAATCTCGTTAGCGCGTGCTTCCCTTCTCTCGTTTATTATTCCATCTTCCGTTCTGCCCTTTAATCTCCGAATGCGTGCGATGGTTCCTAGGAACTCTCTTTGATCACTTATCTTTCGTATTAACGAAAATAGACCATTTCTGATTTCTCATAAATTTTGTTCCTGTGTAAAGATCAAATTGCTGATAATTTCGAAACACGGTCTATGAATAAAAAATACTGTACGTATACTTTTCATTTGTAGACTGTGTTTCGCAATCACCAGCAATTTGATCTCTAAAGTATATCAAATTGCAAGGGAATAAGATGCAACATGAGATGTGATTGCGCATATATAAAAATAATATTTGCAACTATTTCTCAATAGTCTAACAAATAAACATACTATATATTCACCTATGTGCATATAACATTTTAAGATAGTAGTAGCATAATATTATAATAGTGTATTATTATGTTAATCCGAACATAAAAAAATGACAAAGTGATACAAAACCTTATCAGCTCTACTCGCTTAGTTCGAATCGAGATTTTTTTCTCTGCCGAAAATGTATCGCATGGAAAAGATGCTTTTTAGTAGATAGATAGCGGCGTTCAAAATATCTCATGATTATGCGTGCAGAAATTGATGCGCGAAGCAGAAAAAGGATATGTACGAGGTACCTTAAATGGTAATGCTCTAGGCTTTTACCCTCAAAATTGCGATATCTCCGAATTTCATCTTTCTCCCTCTTTTCTCTCTCTCTCTCTCTCTTCTTCCGTCACTTTCTGCCATTCTAGAGACACGTGCGCACTTTGCGTCTCTCGTTTCTTCTACGATATGCCATCAAGCAACGTAAACGTATCTCACGATCAAATATCTTTGAAGAAAGGTCGTGAAGTTGATACGTGACGCCAAGGAATTGGATTGTCATCGCGCTAACTTCCCCGTGTTATTTTAAACATGTCCATTGGCACCTGTCTGAATTCGAACGTAATATCATTCCTTGCTCGTATAAAAATCATATTGTCTCAATCTTTTCATTGTCACTGTTTTCCTTCACACAGACATTTGAAAATAATAACACGCGTGCGCGATGTAAGAATTCTCCTAAGAATTTTCAGTCTAATCGTATTAGGAGCATTACTTTATGCACAACACATTTATCTTCTTCCAAAACTGTGAACGCGAAGACTTGTCGACACGACATTAAATTAATCTTGCTCACGAGGAGATCTCGTTGCTCTTGATTTTATACTAATGATCGCGAGATAAAACTTTCTTTTTTCAATTTTTCATAGTTATACAAACGCACATTCTTTTACAAAATATTTAGTTTCATGATCGTTGCTTAATGGACGTCCTGAAAAGTTTACGGTGTCCTCCTTTCCATCTTTTTGTGGCGAGTCAATTTTCTTGCATGCGAACTTTACCTCGCGAAACGTGGTATTTCTGTCATACAGAAGTATATTCGAACAATAATGCTCTTTTCGGTGCAACATCGAAGATGGATTCTGGCACGCGAGTGACCAATTTACTGTTAAACACTTACAATGTGTTTAAGCATCCGGAAATTCGAGAACTTGGAGACTCGAGTATATATACATTTCTTCTGTGTAGTTGAACGATGCAACGAACCCAGAGAAGCTTTTAACGTTTTTTTTTAACATTGACAAATTATGCTACCGGACGCTTTATCATTAAGTGAGAAATGTGGACGTTTCTCTGAGGGAATTACGAATTTAATTATGTTTTTCTCTTACTTGCAGATTCTCGGACGAAACGTTTCGTCCGAGTTTTGTGCCGTTAATTTATCGCTATGATGTAGCTAAATTTATTTTTTGCAGAGAAGAGAGAATTAAATTTTATGCGAACTAGAATAATTGAATTTCCCGACGCATAGTTTCAATCTTAGCTTAGTTCCACAATTTTGTTTATATCTGTTGAGTAAGAGTTTCGCGGATCTTATATAAAAAAAGGAAAAAGGAAGAGTGTAGAACGAACATGATCCGTTATCGGCATGATCGACTTACGTTTCATTCGGAGCGATCAATGATGTGTATAAATAGCTAGCCGACATGCGTAAAATGCTGGAGCGCGCTTCTCTCAATCGCAGCTGATCGTCCCCTTCGGCGAAATGCCATCGATATTGGTTAAGAAATTCTTAAGTGGTCCGTATCTACAATTAGAATGCTACATTAAACAGGAGACATCTAAATCTTATTTATATCTACGTACTTAACGTTTCTTATCTCGCATTCTTATTTCGCATGCGGTCTTCACATTATTTAGATATAAATATCTACGTTTACCGCTAAATTCATGATATAAAAATAATCTAACCGTTCGTCTAATACTCCAAGATACACAAATCGTTCGCTTCTCACGCGCAACGTTTACGTGCGTACGTGATTGCGTGCGTGCGTGCGTACGTCCGCGTTGGCACGGCGAAGCCAATGGCCTGGACAGGTATGTGGGTGATGTCCGTTTTCTCGAGTATTGCATTTAGAGACGGAGATGAAAGACCGCCTGTATTTGTCTGCCGGGTACTCGATAAAGAGAGAGCCTCTTTCCCTCGTTCCCTCCCGTGACTTCCCCCTCCCCTCTGTTCATCCACGCCACGTTCCCGCCTCTCTCCGCTCTTCTCGCGGGATGGACTCGCGGTCCCGCTATCCTTCTCTGGCTCCCGGTCCAGCGGCGAGATCCCGTCGCGTTGCGGAGTCTGCGGCGTCGTGCGGTTTAATGAAACGTCGAACGGAATCGAATATTTCTCAAGTTACCGGCCGTCCATTACTCGTCGCTTCGACAAGCGTATGCGCCGAGTATTCGCATGAATTAACCTTTGTCTGGACAGGTCGCGCGTAATTCTCTCCCGCCTCGCTTCTCCACTTCCACGAAATGGCTCCTGATTCGCGACCTTAGCTTTTGAGTCAATTATGCGGCGTTAATAGGTTCATTGAATGATCGGGGGGACCGACGTCGAGTTACCGCGTTAAATCGGCACAATGCAGCATGCATAAATTACTTTAGTAATTTAACACCATAAATGTTAGAGTGAACGTCGCTCAACGATAGCAAACAATTTTAACGAAATATCTATTGTTCAAATTACAATAAGAACTTTATTGAAATTTGTATACTTTTAAAAATATTTCTCTTTATATGTATATATTCCATTTCTTTAAACAGAAAATTATTTTACCAATTCTAATATTAATGCAATATTAGATAATTAGCTTGCTATACGGCGAATGGTAGCAGTGAAAATATGCATCAACACATTTTATATCAAATTATTCTTATGCACGTAAACTCTTAAGAAACATGTGTGTCATGCGAGCGCCTAATGGAAGATGTCCAGCTTGAAGGAGAGTTTACGTGGTTCCGTATAGTACAGGCGTGCGTGTATATAAGTGACGGTTTTCCATATTTCGGACTCATTGTGCGCTCTCTGGTTGTCGAGGTTGTCTTTACTAAAAAGCCGCCGTCGCGTTACCGTGACTTGTCATATAACGAGAACTGGTGCCGACGCCAATTTCAATGACGCACATTAATATCTATCGATTTGTGTTACTTCTTTTATTGTACATCCTTCAGTATTGCAGATGCCTTCCCGCCGATTTCCAAAGCACCACAGGTGAGCATCATTTTATATTAAATAATTTTAGATTTGTATGCTACAAACAATTTACATGCATTACAAAGTAAATTCGATTTTGAACTTTGAACTAACTTGATTGCATTTTTTCTGTGATACAAATAATAACGATGCAAATTGCTGAAAAAAATATTGATTTTATATTTTATACTTAGAATTTTATATTTTATACAAAAATTAATATAAAAAATTATTAAGGATTATATGTCTGACAAATATATTTACATTATATCTTTTTTATAAACTATAACATGATGAGATTGTTTTTGATAAATACTTATAGAATCTGTGTCATATGAAGATGTGCGTTTCTCTTGACTGCAATATTTTTCAGAGTATAAATACGTTAAATGTTAATTTATACTTAATACATGCGTTAAATTCGAACACATAAAAGAAGTATAATAAAATGTTAGAAAGCAGATTCCATTTTTTAGTTTTGCAAGTCCTAAAATATTTCTTTCAACGGAAATAACCAAATCATGTTACACTGATAATGTATCACCCACACGCTGTATCTTCGGATGGTCCTCACTAAATTTCGTTATGTGTCGTACATATATATTCAAGCACAGACATACATTGTATGTTCGCTGACGCATGTGATACATCCCATATTTCTCAGATCCGGCAGCGGTTGGGAGTCAGGAATGGCGAACACGTCTTCAACATACGGAACTGTTTCGATTTCCGGAAAATATTTCTCATCCGTACCGTAACAAACGCGATTTAATGGTGTGTCATCGTAGGCGTTATATCTATTTAATTTATCTATAGAGACAATATTTAAAATAAGACTGTCTTAATATGTGTTAACTTTCTTTTGTAGCAAATGTTTTTCTTTTTTAGAAAACATATCAAACTTGTATTGCGCCAGGTAACCGAAACGGTCACTGCAAGCATTTCCAAGATGGATGTGTGAATCCGAAGGACTTCGGATTGAAGCTTGTGGACTATATGTGCATAATTGAGAAGACGTAAGCTCACATTGTGTTTCGTGCATCGTTCGTTCCTATTATTATTTTCCTCGTTGTAGGCATATCGGTTTGTGCTGTCCGGATAGCCAGGATGGTACTGGGAAAACAATTCGATCGAAAAAATCATTCTACGACGATTTAGCCAACAACTTACCGGCAATAGCGAGTTTGTATAAATCTTAATTATTTATTTAAGATTTATATTATACAATTTTGTTTAACATGTTATTTAATTAAATTATTTAGCTGTCATAAGATTATCTTTATGTAATAGTAAAGATTGCAAATTAATCTTTTTTAATTAAATAAATTATCATATAATATATTTTTAAATATATCTTGCAGTAAGTATGCACATAAATGTTTTTATCATCTAACTTAACGCATCTCGATGAGATTACTATACACGTGCGCTTTCATGACAAACATCGATGTCTATCGCGGTACTTGCGGTATCAAGTGTCCGTTTACTGAGCGAGAGTGTATGTACTTCAAATTCTTCTCTCGCAGATCTCGACGACGATGAGGAAGAGTGGGACGAAACCCACGGAAACAAGGACGAGAACAGACCACCTGTCAACAAGACAGACAATGTGAATTTGCTGAAAGATGTGATGCCGACCAAGCAAGAGGCGAGAAAACCACGAAGACCCAGAGGGTGCGGCACAACCACGAGAACGAAGACCAGAATCGCGGGTGGCCAGCCGGCTGACCCTAAAGAGTGGCCGTGGATGGCGGCTCTTCTTAGACAAAACACGATTCAATATTGCGGAGGCGTATTGATCACTGACAGGCACGTGCTTACCGCCGCACACTGCGTTTACAGGTAAATTACTGTGCATAAATATTTATTAAAGCTTTAACGATTCTTATAAAATCATATACAGATTCTTAATGCTTCTATATTAAGCGCTTAATAATTAATAGTTTCAGATATTAAGCAAAAATTCTTCTCATTTTACCATAATCATAATCTTTTCGAACATTATATAAATTCACGTTGTCCTGTGTTTTAATATAAATTCAAATAGAGCGATTGCGGACCGCATTAAAGAAGAAAAACTGTGACAAGTGGTTACAATAAAGAAAGAAATATATACATGTTATATTCATTTTGGGACGTACATGTGTACGTCCTCATACCTCAAAGTTTACGAGCACAGGTTATGATCTGGACGGCATTTCAGACGTATTCATATTCTTGCGGTCATCATGGTTGACGGCGATCGCGCTTAGACTTTATAATGTTTTCGGCGCGTCGGCATATTTCTTGGTATCTTCGTCATAGACTCTAACGCGCGATACACGCTCGCTTTGTCCGTTTGTCGTAACCACGAAATGAACAGTTAGACTATGGGAATGCGTTACAGTTATCCCGGCGACGTATTTTTATAGATACAAACTAAGCGACATCACCGTGAGACTCGGCGAGTACGATTTCACTACGTCCGAGGAGACGCGAGCGTTGGATTTCACGGTGTCGGAGATACGGATACATAGGGACTTCCAATTGAACACCTACGAACACGACATTGCTATTATTAAGATCAATCGACCCACCGTGTTTAACAGCTACATCTGGCCAATCTGCCTTCCGCCCATTCAGCAGTCGTTCGAGAATAAGAACGCCATCGTTACCGGTCATTGCAAATAAATGCTATATTATTTCTTATAGAAGTATATCTACAATTAATTAATATCTATTCAAATCAACCATTTTCTACACTGAGAGAAAAAATTCCTAAATTTTAATATTTATTCACAGAGTACTAATGAAATATTAACTTACGGTATATAAATATTTACTCTATAAGAAAAAAATGATACTTAAATAAGTGATTCTTGTATTAAATAAATATATATTTACAATTAGTAAATATTTTATTAGCACTATTCGAATAAATATTTATTAAAATTTAATAATTTTTCCCGCAGTGTAATTGCTATAAAATTATTGATGAAAACATACAGCGTATTTCATATGGAATTTCAAATTTATTTGTTTTTTCAAAGTTTAATAAGCGAAATTTATTTATATCTTTATTTATTGTCACTGTTATTGTTGAAAATATTTTTTACACGAATGGTTTCACTGAAGTATCTGAAAACTTTAGATACAATCTAGATACAAATCTAAAAATAATTTTGTCGATTCATCAAAATAATTATGTTGGACGGTCAAGCGTGAGAAACAATATTGTGAAGTGTTTTGACATTGTAGCAATCAGCTTGAGCGTCCTATATAATTATTTTGATGGTCCAAAAAAAAAAAACATTTTTAGATCTGTATCTTGCTCAATTTTTAGATACTTCAATGAAACTATCTTTTTCATGTAGTTAGTGTAAACTTACCGTGAAGCAATTATGATAGTTTCTCTTGACTCATCTCTGCTACATGATGGAATATGCGAAAGAAATAAAACGTTACAATTTATAGTTTAAGAATTGTAAATATTTTTACTGTAGGCTGGGGCACACAATACTACGGAGGACCGGCTAGTACAGTGCTGCTAGAAGCTTCGGTGCCGATATGGTCCCAAGAAAGATGTATTCGCAGCTTCACGCAGCTGATCCCCAGTACTACTCTGTGCGCCGGCGCTTACGAGGGAGGCCGTGACGCCTGTCAAGTAAGACTATTTATTCTGGAGAAATGCCGTGACGTGACATGTGATGAAATGTTAAATACGCGTGGACTGGCCAAGAGGTTCATCTTTAATGGATGCCGTCTTCCTGGCTAAACTCCGTTAATATTTTAAAATAGCAGCATGAGGGGGCGTAGAGAGAAGCATAGACTTACTTTAGTTATCGAGTCCGATGAATCATCTCTTCTTTCAGGGTGACTCGGGCGGTCCGTTGCTGCATCAGCTCGCCAACGGCAGGTGGGTCAACATCGGGATAGTATCCTGGGGGATTCGCTGCGGTGAACCCGGATATCCGGGGATATATACCCGCGTCAGCTCTTACCTCGATTGGATATTTGCGAACGCCGTGTTTTGAGAGAGTCACGTAGCACCAGCCGCCGCTCTCACGTGCCAAAGATTTTTCTACTTTTTTTTTTTTATACGCCTAGAATTTCTTGCACCTTACTTAAAGCATCCATTTGATAAAACCATCTTTCCTGCTGTAATCAGCGATGCGAAAATGAGTTTATCAAATGGCCACTCAATCGGACGCCGAATTAACTGTTAGACGATCTTGAAAACGATTAAACTTTATTTTCGGAATATTCATTGGTACATCGTTGAAAGAGAGATTGACACAGACAGAATTTCACTCTTTACGATGCGTCACACCCCTCGTGCCATCACACCACGTTTACAGCAGGGCGACCGCGGAGTATCATCAGCCACCTGCATCGTTCGTCCATACATTAAACACGGGTATGCAATCGCGACTGCACGTGCACATATCTGTCTTGTGTACGTATAAATGTATGTGTGTGTGTAAATGCCTGTGTATGGCGTGTCCTTCGCAGACATATGCACCCGCAATCGGTATTAATTTCTCAGACACGTCACAGATTTGTTTTTGCGAGAGGCCCAGCCTCCGTTCGCCACGAATGGCCCTACACATCGATGTTAACTACGGTAACTTTTGCTTTTGCAGCCATATACATATATTTATATATAATCTAATCTCGTAACATATACATGTACTTGCGTATACATATATATATCTCTTTTTTTTTCCTCTTTTGTATATTTATATATAACATCCTTACACATATAGGTACGGAATTTCTGTGTTTGCGTGGGTCTCGCGACGCATTGCGAACGGTAATATTTGTTGTGTCGGCATGCGACGATAAACACTGTGGCCGAGCTATGTCTTTCATGATGCTTCACTCGTGATCCGATGATTTTGCAGATGAGTTCGGAAGGATGCGAAAAATATTTTACAGTAAATAAAAACGTTATATTGGAAGAAGCTTACGCAAATATTTCTATAGAACGTATTACATCTTGGTCAGAGAAAACCGTTGTTTTTCTTACGATCAATTTTAAGTCAACTTCAATTTTAAGTCGATTTCGATCAATTTTAACTTTAATTATTTCTCTCTTTCTCTCAATATTTTGAATAATAATATAGACGGAGAAAGACGATTCGGTTAATCACGGTCATTTTTTTTTTATAAAATAGATTCTGAGATCCTCGTAAAGAGAGAAAATCTAAATTTGCCTGCTGCATTTGCTATCGGACTTTAATTAATTCGGTAACTCGGCGTGTAAGGCTCGGCGGAAGTCAAGTACTGGCCGCGGCTAACTTTGGAAAACTTGCCGCTAAGTTAATTAATAAGCCCGTTGCATTTACGTGTCGTCGCAAACGAATCTCATGGGGACATGCGCGCGTAAACGAGAAACGCGAATATTCTCGCTTTAATAAGATTAATTAAAATGCATACACGCACGACCGGTATAATACTGTGTCCATATAGAAGACTATAAGTACCCTCGGCAAAAGTACGTCGCCGATCGTGTATTTTTCTATAATTAATTGTTCCTTTCTCTCTTCTTCTGGATTCGGATATTCATCCGACCCAGTGATCCCCATTATTCACTCTTATCGCACAACTGGTTCGCGCGATACTCGTGTTTATTCTAAATTGCGTTAATCAGTAAACATTGGTTCCATAATACCTTGTAGGAAGAGATCACACTTTCAGCGAACTTGGAGTCGGTCCCGCCTTGTCAGCTGTATCTAACGCAATAACATAGTCAGGAGATTTATAGTACCAAGAGCAAATCTTCCGCTAATTGATTACGTAGAATTCTAATTTAATAAACACTTTCTAGAAATTAAGAAACAAATCGTGAAACTAACGTTAATTAATTCAAGATAAGCACCGTCGTCGTAAATTTGATAGAAGACCATATTGTTACCACGATATGTTCACAAATCACTTTGATTACTTCCGAAACGAAGAATCTGAATTTTAAAAGCTTTAGCAGATCAGGATGATGGGCAAATCCTTCGCTTTCGTTACAAGTCTCATCGCCCTCGATTCACCCTCTCTCGCTTCAGTTTCGACCACAAATGTATTCCGCTTTCTCACCAACAAACCCGATTATCGATCGACTCGATTGCCCCACGATATACGAGTTCTTCGAAGGCTCAACAAGATGGATATCGTCGAAAAGGTATCTAGGTATTAGGAGAGCTAGACTCTGGGGACTGCGCCCGCAGGTAGCAGGAGCGGCGCGTTGGGACCGCTCTCGGTGTGATTGGGCATGCTCTCAGCCGTCGGGTATACCTGATGTACGGAGTTGTTTGCGCTCGGCGATCCGCTCGTGCGATTGCGGGATGGTGAGGAATTACCGATCGGCGTCGCGACGCCGGTGCGCGACGCGACTACCGATTTAGGCGCGCCGTTTCCAGTCACGCCAGCGAGACCGCAGGAGAGATTAATCGCCACGGATTTCTGACCCTGAATCTGATTCGTGGCCGACGACGAATTGGTCGGGACCGCTTGGCACCGCGGTTGGGCGGTCATTAAACTCTGATGTTGCGACTCCTGCGGTCTCTGTTGACCTGGATGTCCCTGCTGCCGCGGCTCCTGATTCCTCGACTGAATCGATTGTTGGGTCGGGTAAGGCTGATCCGACTGACCATAAAATTTGTGCTGCTGGCTGGCAGATGTGAGAGCTCGTTGCTCCTGTTGCTTCGGTTGCGCCGTCTGAATTTGAGTAGTGACGGGGTGTTGATCCTGTAGAATCGATATTTGGCCCATCGTCGTCGTGGGATTTGCTTGTTGCACGTTGTTGTTCGTCGGTTTTTCGCCCATCAACCAATAAGTGGTCATCGGACCTTTACCCTATGAATATTAACGAAAACAAGGGATTATTTCGAGTTAAAATGATCTGACGTTACTCCCTATAATATCTGACAAAATCTTTTTCATAAATATTTTATAAAATTTCTTTATAAAGTATATATTCTTATAATACATCATTCCTGATTTATTTTCTGTACACTCAGAGAAAAGTTTCCTCGAGGTAAAAAAGTTTATTTGAATCGAAGAAATTTGTGCATTGCTATAAGAAAAAATTTTTAATAAAAGTTTTTTTGATTTGAAGAAAATTTTTTAGTTGTTCCTTTTATTAGAATTAAATAAATAGTTTGGTTGTGCAACGCAAATCTTTTTTTAAATGAAAGAAATATATTTTTAAAACCAGAACAACTAAATTATTTCTCACATTTCTGCCAGTACTCTTTCTTTGAATTAAAAAAATTATTTGTTTAAATTAAACAAATAATTTGAACAAATAATTTATTTTACAAAAGACTAATAATGTTATTTCTTGAAATCAAATAAAGTTTTATTTTCCTAATAACAATAGAAAATGCAGCAAATACAAGTCAAGCGCGTTTTATTTTCCTCAAATGTATTTTCACTTCAACTTAAAGAAACCAAGTAAGAGAAACGATTTCATCAATTTAAACATAACGTTTCTCTGGGTGTACAGTTAAAAAATTGTGTTAATACAGTTCTCAAATACAGTACCGGCCAAAATTATATCACCTTTCGATTTTTTTTTTAGCATAACTTGTTTTAAAGGGCACGAATCTCTATTAAATTATAATATGTTTTGATAAGTATAACTTACGTAAATTATAACTTTTTATCAAATAATGAAAACAGGAACTTGTGAAAAATTAATTTTATTTGAAATTTCCAAAATATGTTAAATTTTAATCATAAATTTTGAGTCATTATAACAAGTCTAAATAATGTGGAATATTAAATCTAACTGCTAAAACTAGGTTATGATGGTAAAAACAATGATTGAGACACGAAAAACAAAGAAGGCACAAAAGTGCGACTATGAAAGAATTAATAAAAAATTCGGAGATCATAGTATATATTGTCAAATTTTATTACATTTTCTGTACAGTACCTTTTCATCAAGTGTTTACTATAAAATTTTGAGTGCATTCAATTCACTTCGATAAAAGTTATGCTCAAAAAGTCGAAAGGTGATATAATTTTGACTGGTACTGTATCTATTACAGACAAAACATAAGATACTTGATAGAGACGAAAAACATGATTAGCTGTGGCGACAAAGTTACATAATTAGCAACCGTAGGAAGGGATTAAGAATCATAGCAAACGCAGTACGCGTAATTCCAGAGATTTAATTAAGGTCGTCCCGCGGTGAAATTCAATAGCAAAGGTGAGACTATTGTATCGCACCGTTACGTGATAGCGATCAGCGTGTACGCGTTTAACTCAGACACGTTTGTGGAATATTCACGACCGGCGGCGTGTGTATTACAATAGCCCAGCGAATATACGAAGCACCTGAATTTTAATCCCCGGTTGGTAAAGCCCCGCGTACTACTACGCGCGAATTGCCGAGCGTATTTCCACCCGGCGCTCTCTTACTAATTAACTGCATACCGCCGCAGAGCTACGCGAATGCGCCCGCGCCCGCGCGTCTCGAGCTCGCTCGCTGAACTTTGACCCGAATTGTTGTACGGTAAACGATCCAATCACTTCGCGGACGTCTTCGTTCATCATTCGAGAAGGTGTACTTAATCGACCGACGACTCAACGACGTTTACGACCGTGTGCGTTCGCGGATAATGCAAACCGATCGGATCGTAAATAATCGCGGATCTGCAACAACAGTCGCTTATTACCGCCGCGCCGTTCACGCGGGGTATTCGACGATTCCTGCGATGTCGCCGTGGTCCAGAGGCCACGACGCGTCCCTGTCGTGTCATTCGCTTTATCACTCGGGCAAACAGTGACGCACGAGACGAATGACTGTAATTTCGGCGACGCCGAAATTGACTACCGCCAGCGGGAATTGCTCTCTTCCGGGAAAACGGTGACAGATCGCACCTGCGGACAACGGGCCGGCAGTCGCGATGCACGTGGTGCACGTGTATTAAGCAAGATAGTAGATAACGTGCTCGGTTATGGTAGAACACCCTTGAATATGTAACGAGAGAAGTGCGCATATGGAACCTAACCACCGGACACGACTGCAATTTACAACACACGGCTCTCCGGAACTGTAAATGCGATTCGTCGAAGTTGGGAAAACTGAATCCCTAGCCGAAGGACCGTTGCTTATGCGTTACACGTTCAGATGAAACTTTAGAGCCGGGAGCATCACAAGTTGGAGAAAAAAGATATCATCCCTTGACGCTAATCCAGCAAAAATTGCGACGATTAATACGCGATACAAGATAAAATTATATTAAATATATTCAGCTTGTATAAATTAGAGACATTTTAAATAATCGATATGACAAACAACTTCGAGCTATCTCGTCATGGCAATGGGACGTTTTACTGCGTGGGTACAAGTATCCTTCGTTAAATTGCAAATAAGAAGATTAACTTGCAAAAGACTGTAGGATGGATGGAAACAAAAAAATTCGCATTATATGTCGCAATCTGCAAGACGAGATCGCAGCTAGAACGAGAGCTCGTGCAATGATCATTCTCCTTCCTACCATCTCCGCTACGTAAGAGATCACTTGACAGTCTCGCTCGATACGACTCGCGAAGGTTTTTTTCCTCTCGCTCGTTCTCGAGGAAAAAAAAAGCGACAGCTAAATTCGCGAGATAAAAGGTAGACAGGAGTGTGACTCGATCTCGGCGAAATTGTGGAAAAACCGCACATCAAGAGCTTACCTTTAATATGACTTCTCCCCTGCAGACGAGTTCGAATGTACCAAAGGTATCCAGTATTTCCTTCGTCTTCGGGCTGACATGGATCTTCAGAGCTGTCACAGAAAACGGAAAACGACTTGTTTTACGCACGTCCTCTAATCCTCTCATAACGTTAATTTGGAACGATGTTTCTTTGATACAAAGATAGTTATTACGCGAAATGGCTGGTTAAAGAGTGATGCTTGAGACAAACGGCTGCTTCGCTAAATGTTACCTTTACGTCGCGCATTAGCTTCCAAGTAATTATCAAGAGATTTTAATTTTTTTAAATGTTTCTCATCCCACGCAGAGTGTATAGAAAATGTAAATCACGAGTGACTATATACTCTTTGAAGTTCGCAGTCTGCATTTTTATTGATCGAATATATTTTATTTTGAATATTTTGCATACTCTAAAGATAATATTGGACTTGATATTATTTCGATTCCATAAATATAAAACCAATTCCGTGCTATGCCCTTTCCCGTAAACTGCTTCAAATATTGAAATGTGACATTTAACGACCGACGGGAATATGACAAAAAAAAAATTAAAAAAAAATTGGTTAGACTGAAATTCACGTAGAAGAGATTTTCGAAGTAACTGCGCTTCACACGAACAAGCTCGCTTTGAACCGGTCGCTTCTGATGGCAACTTTATAAACTGAATGTAGTTTTAACACATTCTGTGTGTCCGCGAATTCTATGTACCTTTGTTATTCGCGTGATTGCACCTTTGTTTTTCTCTACGCTTTTCTGTGCTATTAAATTACAACTACAGGGCATTTAAAAAGCATAAAGCTATTTTAATGCTTGATATCCTCCGGGATCGTTTTTCTTTATTATATTCAAAAAGTTAAAGAAGAACGATGATCTCCGAGTTATAAAAGATTGAGAAAAAGAAGCTTCCTTCGAGTACAAAAGTTTTAAAAAATAATTATGGATATAAAAAAGCTTCCTTTTAATTCTTGATTTACTCCTATTATTATTTTCTGTTTGAACTTGTGTGGACATATTGAAGAAAACATTGCAATTTTGCGATACACTGAGAGAAATGTTTGGTAAAATCAATCAAAGTTTGGTTGAATAGTGATCAAATGAATTTTATAGTGATAGTTACTAAATATATAGTTGTTTTGACCAAACAATTTGTAGCCTTAACCAAATAATTATTTTCATACAACAAATTACAAAAAGTTTTGTTAAATGTAACTAAGTTTTTTTGTACCAGTAACTATAAAATTCATTTAATCACTATTCTACCAAATGATTTCTCTCAGGGTACGCAAAAAATCGATTAATCGCTTCGATGGATAAAAACATTTTTTTCCTCATTATGCGAGAGAAGCGTAATAAATTATTCGCTTGGAAAATTTGCATTAATATTACATATTGCGTAACGAAAGGCGCGAAATGTCACCTCGCTAAATGACAGAACAAAAGTTGTCTTACGGCTTTCATTAATTCGCGATCTGACGTGACCTTTACAGTGGCTCGATTTATTTTGACGCTCCAACGAGCAGCGTCAAGGTGACGCATAAGGAAGACAATTTAAAGTCCTTTGACACGTAAACCCCGTATCTTGACTACCAATTAACCGCTCGCTGTCACCGCAGCTACGCGCGTTTGACGTGGACTCAATGAAGTTCGCAAGCAGTTCGGTGAACCGTTCGCGACCTTTTTTATGTCGGAGAAGATGGATTGGAGACCTTGGCACGCCTAACTCGACATTGTCAATTTTCTTTTCAACATCAGAAGACACGTAGCACATTTGTAAGCTCTATTTAGAAAAATATAGAAAATGAACTCACTATATTTAAGTATAATTTATTTTCTTTAATAATTAGTTTAAAAATAAAAGCATGGAACTTTTAAAAAAAAGTTTTTTTTATAAATTTTTATATGAGCACTGAAAAGTGATTTAATTTGACAGTTAAAGGAAGCCAGTTAGTCGCTCAGTGGTAAAACTAACTCTTTGTTCTTTCCGAGAAGTCGAACGACTAGTATAATTCTTCAAATAATTGTATCATTTGTAACGAAAAAGAAGCAAGCGTAAGAAGCATGGTAAAACTTTTTCCAACATCAGAAGATTATAAAATGCCGTTGATGTAATGAGAAACGTGAGGAACAAATCAACTTAGGCTGTACCGAGCATTCGCGTGACCTAAACTAAACACGAACAAATCGGTGCTATCACATCTTCTCTCCAACTGGTAGTACGGGAAAACTTTTAATGGAATTTAAACCGATAATAAAGTTACTGCGCGCTGATCGGAACTTCCGTCGTCGTCGACTGGATGTGCAAGTTCGATTACAGCACGGCCGACGGTCAGAGCGAGCGATCGCTCAAATATGCTAATCCAATATACGCAATTTTCATATGATCTGCCCTGTTTCTAGAGCGACTTGATTGCGTTTCTCCTGTGGGAAAAGGAGTGCAGCGAGGCTGCGTGAAAATCAATAGCGAGTCCTTCATTTTAAATCAGTTACGTAACATCATTGTAAATGATTAATTACGCTATACAATACGCCAATTATTCTATATAATAAATACTCTCCATCACTCTATCTCGTTGATGGGACGTTAATTAAGTTTACGTATTCAGCAGCAATATATTGATCTTGGATAATAGACGTATCGCTTTATAATCAATTAAATTTAACGTCTAATAAAATCCAAAGATTTGACACATAATGTATTGCAAGCGTCGAAAATCGAAATTTTCGGGAATATAAATAAACTTCATTTATTAATATTAATGGACTATTACAAGCTCGTAATAGTAATTCACAAAAAAAATATTAATCAAGACTAAATAACGAGCGTAAATAAGATTTTAAGTTCAAATAGTAATTTATTAAAATGTTTATCGACATAAAGAAATCTTTAAGAAGGCAGTGATTTCTAAATTAAATTTATCGAGCGTTTTGGCTGTACAGAGCCTTCAACGGTATCAACAAAATTTTAAACTGAACTAAAACAAACCGAATGATAAGAAGGAAAAACAGTCGAAACTTACAGAATTCATTTAATTCATTTAATTAGAAAAGATACAGAAAAAAGTGTTCTTGATTAAATAAACTTGATTTTTTAATATTTTTGTTATATTTTTTTCGAACTTAAACAAGAATAAATCCCGATTTCTAAATAAACATTTAATTTATAATAATTTTTTTTAATTGTTCAATTATTCGAATTTTTATTATAAAGAAGGATTTAGTTATTTATTTAGTGTGTGTAACAGTTAAAGTTTGTTATTACAATAGTAACGTACACGTGTTATATTTATGCATAATTGCAGTATATATATTCATCGAATTAATATTCAAATAATAATATTTGTACTTGTATTATCTTTTCAATCCGATGGAATTCATCGTTATTCTAAGCAATGTTATTCACAAAACAAAGCATAAAATATACGACAGTAATCCAATCAATTTGAAAAAAAAAAAAAAAAANAAACAAGAGATTAGACGCATACACAGGGCGAGTTTTTTTAATTAATCGATTAATCAATCGCATTTTGCGCAAATGCAGCTTTTACAGAGCAAAGTTGCATTTGAACATCATGCGATTGATCGATCGATGAATTGAAAAACTCGAACATATTTCATAAGTTGATTATTTTGAAATGCTGACCGATGCACGATGCTCGACGCGTTGTGTTTATTTTTCGCGGCGTACAGCGCTGTAAACAACACGCCGCGCTATCCATTCGCACGCCGAGTCTCGCGTCGGTAGGACGCGCGCCGTGTCGCCGCATTACTTTTCGAGGCGCGATCGGAAGCCCATCGGAAAACGTGATTATTCTCTATAAACTAACGGTCACCGCGATATTTACGCGACGACAGCTATTTCTTGAACACTTGTTTGGATTTGAGAGTGCAGAGTGACGCGCGAATCGCCGTCGTGAAGAGTATAATTAATGTTTGAGATGTATTGCAAAGGACCACGGTCGGATTCACGTTCAAAGCATTATCGGCATCATTCTATCTTTATTATTCGTTAGGCATAAGCAAGAATAGAATGAAGCCACTAGCGGTTTGAGCGCAAATCAGATCGCAGCCAAGGTATGCGATTTGTTATTCGAAGCGCGGGAGGTCGACGCGAGTACGCCGTGAAGCATGGAGCGGATGGAATTTTTGCCGCAGCTAGCTTCGTGCCTTCCATGACGCCACAGACGTCGCGCGCCGCGAGAGTGAATCGTCGGTTCTTCGCGCGTTCGTGCCTTTTTACTTGAGAGTGACGTATGTATATCGATCGTTTTACGTTAATAACTGACTCGAGAACACGACTGCCAGATTTTGATTAGTGCCCCGCTCGGAAATCGATGGTCGCCCCTGTCGGGAATCAATCAAACGCCATTCGAATTGGCCGCTTCCCTACAGTGCTCTCGTAAAGAGGTTAGCTGGACATTTTTTTACCCCGTTCTATCAGAGAGTCGTTCAAAAAGCCAAAAAGCCGGCCGAAAAAACCGTGGCATCCGTGCACGAGATACGAGGGACGGGGGAGAGGCATCGGATTCGGTGCATCGGATATTTCGTAGTAGCGAATTACACAGCGTACGACCTTCGTGCGACGTAACGGCTGGCGCGCGTTGTTGTGTTTATGCGAGGCCGTCGCATGTTGTCATTCGCCCGGCGAGACTCTGGTCGGTGGGCAACGCTCCGTCGCGTCGTTCCACGCATCGTAATAATGTTATTACTTCTCGAAACGCGATATCGTGGCCGGGTACTTGAAGGAAGCGCTAGCATTTCTCTTCTCCCCGCCCCTCTCCCGTCCTCCCCTAGGACAGTTAACAATTTTCAGCGTGCGCAATTAATTACCGCGATCGAACGTTCTCGAAAATGTATCGAAGCGACGGCTACGTATCAGAGGGCGCGTTCAATTATTCGAAACGGAATTTGAAACGATGAAAATTGAGATTTGTAAATTTTATCGTCGGGACGAGGATTAATTTCGCCGGTTTCCGGAATTGTTTTCGGATCGAGGGCGTAAGAATAATACGCGAGCCAATTCGGCGTAATTCGAATAATGGAAAGCCGGGATATCGCTCGTCCGTAAATAACATTTGCATTTTGCATTGCAGGTGTATCGTGTGCAGTTTGCTGTTCGAAGTGCGGAGAATCGCGCGAGTGCACGCTGAAGCATGGAGCGGACGTCGGTTGGCGGGTAGCGCGAAGTTAGCCGCATTGCGAGCTTCGTTCCACAACGCCATGTCGCGAGACGTCGCCAATTTCGAGAGTGGAGCGTATCGTAGCTAGATACTTCGTGCGCCCTGTTTATGATCGACTGCCAATCGAAGGCTAGTAAAAACGGAGGGAGTGTGCGTTTTTGCGTTATCCCGTAGTGTGTGCGTCGGACGAGCGTGTTTGAAAAACGGGACGCACTTGATTCGAGTAACCTGTGGAGATGCGTGTTCGGTGCGTGTTTGACGCGCGCTGTAACCTATAACGCGTCCATGGAAACCGAGTTATTCTCTCAATGAAGCACGCGTTGCGTGCAACCGACGCGGCCGGGAGTGGCGCATAAAGTGTCGCGCGATTGTCGTGTGTCCTGAAAATTAGTTCGCGTCTAATTAATCGTGCTTCCGCGAATGAATGTGAGTGAGTGCCATGAAGGAACGACAACAGAGAGGAGGAGGCCTGGAAGGCACCTGGCATCGGCGGAGCAACCAAGGAGTGAGTATAATTATTAGTTAATTTATATAAATACATGATGTCTGTATTATTTACAGAATCAGTTGGCAATTGAATATTAAATATTGAAATCGTTTGCATGTAAGTAATTTTAGTAAAAAATATTAAAGAAAACTTTTTTTTATGTTACGAAATATGAAAATTAATATTTAAAAGGGGAAAAAATATTTTTAAAAATTATATATATTTAATTTTGTTAAATATCTTCTGAAAAAATGAAGAAAAAGCTTATTTGCGCGCAAAGTTTTTTTTTAATATTATTTGTTTAAATATTAGTTAATTTGGGCTGTTATAATTTGGATTTATTTATATTTTGCAGGTCAACATTAAAAATATATCTCCGCTGTCTCGCATCGTATCGGTGAGTGTTTAATTATTTTTTATTTTATGGCGAGGAAAGAGAGATAATACAGTATCTTTCTCATATGTGGATTCATTGCCTTGAAATAGATAGGCTTTGATAAATTAATATCTATTTAGTATTTGATTCTGAAATATGTATAACTATCTTCATGGAATTATTATGTTTGCGAACATATACATATATACAAAATTCATAAAATAGAGCTCATTATTAATTCATTAATGGTCATTTTGATTAACATTATATTAACACATTTTAATATCTTATTCTGCAATAGAATATTAATCATGTGAAAATGATTTGAAATTTATAAGAAATTTAATTTCGCGCGCGATTACATGAAAATAAAAAAACAAGTAAGAGACGTTTCATTATTAGGGTACATTTTGGTAAAATGTGAAACAAAGCGATAAAGTAAAAGAAAAATGATTGCTGTAATTTTAATAAAAATATTATATAATTAAAATAAAATGACATGAGATCTAATTAATATTTTATATTGCTAAAATTTTTATATAATTAATTTTCAGTTGACTAATTATATATCTCTCAATTTTATTAAAATATTTAATATTGGAAATATGTTCTTAACAAATCATATTAAAAATATAAAATTTTATAGCATATTAACGGTATAAAAAAGAAACGAGATATTTATATCGACATAAAAATTTATAAGAACGTATCGGGAACATGAAAAATTCATATTGACATAAATGATCGCGCCAGTGGCTTATTACTTTTTTTTTGGATCTCACGCCATTCTTTGTCGCCACCTGTCGACAATTTTTACATTCTTCTGTTCTTACACATTAAAATGCTCGATACTTGGAATAAAAATTTTATAAATAAATTGCTTACATATCAAAGAGAGATTTTCATTTCTATGCTTTTGCCACATCTTTCAAAATAAATTCATGATTAATTATAAAGAATCAACAATTTAATAATAACCTGTTCACGGATTAAAGAACACTTGCTGTTAAATATTTTTTTTCTCTGCTTTAACATGCTTATGAATTTATTTTGAAAGATGTGGCCAAAGCATAGAAATGAAAATCTCTTTGATATGTAAGCAATTTTATCATGCATATGTAAATATTAAAGTATGCAATCTTACATGCTTTGCGATATTTGCGCAGTGCTTTAACTGTGTCAAGCTTTATAAATATTATGTTAGTCTTTCCGTTTCTCAGCTAACAATAGATTTTTAATTAAAGAACAATTATTAAAACGTCCGTGTCTTAAAATGTAAAACTTCATTCTCGTTGGATTCGCTAAGCATTTCACCGGATACGTTTTTAATATAAGATTCAAATAATTGAGGAGTCACAAAGTGTTTTAAAAATAACTTCTACAAATGTGACGTTTATAGTTTTATGTCAACTTTCGGTGTATATATAGAGAGAGACGTAGGAAGCATTTTACGTGTGGTTTTTTTTAAATTTTAATTTAAACTAAATTTATATGAAAGTAATATGTCCAGCGTAGTCGTTATCCGTTGCGATATTTAAACATTCAACATTGAATATCTCAATTAAACATGTTATTAAAAATCTAAAATGTAAAGGTTATTTAAATATTAAAAGTAAGATTTTTTTTTAAGTAAATTACAAATTAAATAATATTTAGAATTGCTTTTCCAAACATTAATCTTTGGAAAGCTTTTTATTTTCTCCTTAAAGTTAACAGAAGATTACACGCGAGCAAAGTATTATTTAATTGCTTTCCAAAACCATGGTCTTTAGAAGGTCTTTTGTCTTTATTCTTTTATACCTCGAAGGTTCCTCGCAGCTTAATATTTCGATCACAAGAAAATTGATCGATCGATAGCACCGAGATCAAAATCTGAGTTTTGTTTGTAGTTGTAATTTAACAGCCCGTATAATAATTCAATTTACGAAGAAGTATTATATATGTATATATAAAGTATCATAATTTCGTTCTCGAACGCGTATCCAACAGCCGACGCGAGCGACGTGTCGAAAGAACAAGAAAAGAGAGGAAAATTCGTGAAACCTTTCAGCGTAATCTATCACCCGGAAACTTTAATGTGCGTGATATAATTCTCGGGACGCACAAAACGAGTTACGAAGAAACTTGATAAACAGCCGCGTGGCGCCTTGCGGTGCGTCCTTGCCTCGCGCAAACGACGCCGGGCACCCAAGTCCTTGCGAGGGAAAAACCACCCACGCAACATTAACGCGATACACCGCACACACTCGTGCGTGCCACTCGTAAGCGTGTCAGTAAACGAGATCCAGTGCGCAATCAATTTCATCGTTGCGTGCCGTTTCGTCGAGCCGCGATCGAGATCGAATTATCATTCGTGACACAAACTCTCGAAAATGCCCTGCGGTACGGTGCGTTAATTATAAAGGGCGAAACGTCGAAAGCGCATTGATTTTCATATCGACGTTAAACCTATGAGATATTAACGAAATCCGAAATTATCGATAGTTGAATTCAAAGTTGAGTCCTCTAGCGCCGTGCGATCATTCGCGATGTTTGATATAGAATAGAATAATAACCCGTGAACACGCGAGGTGCGTTGTTAATGATCGCAGAAATCGTTGCCGGAAAAGTCAGCACGTGGTTAAGGCCAATCAACAGTTACGATTGCGCTCATGGTTGAAAACGAGCGAACACCATGGTCTCTATGGAAACACTCTATTGAAGCAGGTCGATATTCTGTTAAGCGGCGACCTTGCTCTCGCGTCTCCGCACTTTTACTTCTCCCCTTTAATTGCCGTTCGTGTCTATAACTTTCACCTTCACATTTTCCCTATTACATCCTCGACGTGAAACGTTTCCTTTCCGAGAATGAACTGTTAATTACCTTCTCCGTTGCTCTCCATCCTGGATGCTGTGTTGACCGTGTCGCCGAACAGGCAATATCTAGGCATCTTCAGACCTACCACGCCGGCCACGCATGGTCCTGCAAACAAACACGTGTATGCCCCAGCACTAGCTGTACACTCAAGTTATTTTTATCATCTTCTTTTCCGGAAGATGACAGAAATGTTTTAACAAGTTGTAAAAAATATCTAAATTCCCGGACAGTTTTTCAGACATTTTTTAAAACATCTAAAATAGAGTCTAATTTTTCGTATATTCTCTATTAATTTCAAAAAGATTCTATATAAAAGAGATTTTTTTTTTAGATATCATCTTTGTCACTGGACAACATCTATAATAGAGTCTAATTTTTCGTATATTCTCTATTAATTTCAAAAAGATTCTATATAAAAGAGATTTTTTTTTAGATATCATCTTTGTCACTGGGATAATTTTGTAAAAACATTTTCGCTTTTTTCTTCAACATCGTTTGGTGATACTTAATTGAAAGGTTAAAAAATCAATTTAATTCAGTTTTTTACTGTTAACGATTATAAAAAAAAAATTTGACAAGCAATTATATTCGCGAACACGTTAATCATTCTTGTCGGACGAAATGACGTTGTACTCCGAGTCCATTTAAAAACCAATTAACTTTACTAATTATAGCTAACCACTCGACTATATATCACCCTAAGCCGTTTCTTCTCGCGGGACGGGTGTAATCTAAGTTGTGCGCGATCTTGAAGGGTGTCACTTCGGATACGCGTGACACCTGGTGTCAACGAGAAAAATTTTAGCGAGAGATAGAAATGGGATGAGTTAGTGCCCGGGAAATAGAGATTCTCGTCACGTAATAGTTTAAGGGCCATTGTGTCGTGAATTTGAAAATTAATGGAAACTGAAAACGATGACGATTTCAATTGAGAAATACAATCATTCATTCTTTTGTAACGACAGGTAGCTGTTGATTTTCCCACAATACCGTTTCTGGATCAGTTCCATTCGCATCGAATATCGTTTTCAATGAATGATGTTCTATAAAAATAAGCTTGAGAAAAAAATTTCCAGGAATTATTTTGAAATATTGTCCTGTGTTTTTTTTTTTTATTATTTAATTCGCAATATCAATTCGCAGCTCGCATATTCGACCTTTTACTACGTGCAATCGATTTGTTACACAAAAGGTAAACTTGATTTACAACACCGTTCTTTAACATATCGAATGTACTATTCTCTTTAATGGAACATTGAAAAATCTGTAAAACAAGATGTAAAAAAATTTCTCCTTAGCAAAGAACAAATGATAGATGTAATAATACGCATTATTATAATAATCGTAATGTAATTCCAATAACAAGATAATGCATAATCTAGCTATGGAATTTGAAATTGGATATTCCGAGATACATTGTAGACCATACATAATATTATACGATCCTGGCACGAAGCCCAGAATCATGTTAGGACTAATCTTGTTTCGTTTTACACGTGCGGAAAAAGGTATAAAGCGAATAAAGTGTTGACTCACCAGAATGCATGCCGATACGAAGTTTTAATTGCTCGGTTGGTCTATGGCGAATGCTGAATGTCATTACCGTATCCCTGAGGGCTAAACTCATCCTCGCAATTTCTCTAGCGTGATTCATGCCATTTCTCATCGGTAGTCCCGATACGACCATATAAGCATCTCCTATCGTTTCCACCTGAAAGAATCGAGAGAAACTGTGCTGAATGCATTGCTGATAAAATAATAAGAACACATTCGATAGCGATGTAAAAACACATTCGTGTAAAATTCATTTCTATTACGTTACGTATCGTAGCGCCCCATTTATATATTTAAATTTGTTACTATTCACTTAAGAAGTAGAAGAGGGATTTTACGTAAAATTTTCGCGTAGAATATTTTCATGTTAAATTTATTATTTCCATCCGCGTTATATTACATTTTCCGTTCGGATTAAATGGATTAATTACGAGAAAAAGGACAAAAAGAGAAGTCTGCGGAAATGATGCCATTATATTTAACAAGGATACTAGGATCTTAAAAAGTTCGTAACACCGAAGTGAAGTAAACGGATTAAAAGTGAGATATATTTAATGTAGAAGTACCGCGGAACAGAGAACACGAGCAAAAGTGCTGCAGATGTGATGAACGAAAACCATTTTGTTCCTCGGAGCACTAGCTTGAAAAGCTCTGATAATTATTGTCGACACAGTTGTAAAAAAGTTATAAAAAAGACAGCTATTGAGTGACGAATCATTAATTACAAGCGCCGTGATATTAAAGGCAAATCAATTAGTTCCCGACGAAATTTATTTTTCAATTAAATTCTGATAATACGAACTCGTTTATATATTGTAAATCGCGGTAGCGATCGCTTTAAAACGTGTGAAAGAGTGAATAGTAAAGCGATGGATATATTTAATTTTGTTATTTAATATTCTAAAAAGCGAACAGAGGAGGGAAGGAGAGGATGTTCGAGGGAAAAAGAGAAAGTTTAATCTGTAATTAGAGTAAAGTAATGGAGTTCAGTGAAACTGTTGCAGGGAGATAGATGGATATAGTCAGAGTAATCATATGGCTATCGTACTGCATCGAGGGATGCTTTTTGGAATATAAAATTATAAAGGCTTCTGAAACTGAAATACTGGCGTTTTATCGGTGCTGTGCGGTTTCATGCTCGTTTAATATCCACTCGCTTAATCTTATTCCTATTGTATTAATTAAATAATCTTGTGAAAACGTATATTATATATTTTCTCTTTTGCTCGGCAAGATATTCATCGCGAATTTATCTCACGCAATTCGTGTCATTATATATCTAACTCACTTTATATACATATATGAAAGTGTGTGGTGTGTGTGTGTGTGTGTGTGTGTGTGTGTGTGTGTGTGTGTGTGTGTGTGTGTGTGTATGTGGTTTGTGTATACATATTTTTTTACGTAAATTATAAAAAAATTTAACGTAAATTCACGTATTATGTGATTGTTGCATCCGTTTTGTCTGTACCTATAATTTTCCGTAGGCGCGTTTTCTGTACGTGAATATTACATAATAATTCAGATTCAAGTCCACGCGCGGTAATCGTGTTATTTTCATGGAAAATCGCTCTTCTAAGAAATCAAGAGCTATTTGTTCTCCGGAATTACCGTGTTTCTCTTCGTGCCCTCTTTTTCTCTTCGTCTTCTCTTTCTCGCGGTGGTCTTAACAGGTCGAACATGTCGCGATAGGCTTCAAATAACGGCACGTGGAACGCTTTACAAATATAGAATCGAGGGATCTCGAGCTTAATTCAATGAGAAATACAGCGTGTTGACGGAGCAATACGTTATTCCGGATGATCGTTTAACCCGAAGACGAAATTGCTGGAAAAATGCGAGGAAGAGAGAGAGAGAGAGAGAGAGAGAGAGAGAGAGAGAGAGAGAGAGAGAGAGAGAGAGGGTGATGAAGGGCGAAGTTTCTTAATAGAAGAAAGTCAGGTTCTCGCAAACAGAAAAACTCGAAACGATGAACGCTTTGTTCGGCTTCGATAAAACTGCGCCGGAAGAACTTGGATATTGCGAATGTGACGCCATCGAACGCGGATGGCGAGCGAAAGTTTATCGCCATTTCAAGAGCCAGCATCGTGACTCTTTCCCGGTTAAAATATTCACCCTTTTCGTCCGGGGTTTTAAATCATCTCCATATTACATCCACGGGATACGCTTAAAACGGGTCGATACTTACCTTGTAAACGTCGAAGTTCTCGATAATGGAGTCGAAACACGTGTAGAGGTCGTTCAGCAGATCGACCACCTGCATAGGCGTGCTCTCGGCCGACAGGCTCGTGAATCCCACGATGTCGCTGAAGTAAATTGTCACTTGATCGTACGTCTCGGCGATTACGCTTTGGCCGAGGATCAACTGCGACGCCACCGATCTGCTCGCGAAAACAAACAAACACATATTTTTCATAGACGGCGGTAAAGGGAAAAGAAGTTTAAGGGATATAGATCCGCAGGGATTCGCACAGTCATTTAAGTTTAATGAACCTACGAACTCGAGATCAATTCATTGCGAACGATTACACATCACAAAACGTTTATGCATCGTATACGTGTTTTAGCGCAATAAACATTGAAGGAGAAATGAAAAGCAAGCTATAACTCAATTTAAAAGGAAAAAGGACGAGAATACAAACAACACGTTTTCTATGCACCATTCTACCTGTTCAACATTGATAGAGCAAAGTAACAACAGTTACATCTCATTTTTTTATTTACATCCCTTGATTAAAAAAAGTCAGTGGACGGTTTCGAGGGAGAGATAACATGGTACGATCTCTGCAGGAAATTTGCTTGGAAGTTTGTGACTTTTACATTTTCTTTGATAAGCTTATGTAAATTTTTAAATTTGCCATTGAAAGAAAAGTATGGAGGAAAGATAAATATTTTCTTTGATAAACTTTTATGAATAGAATTGATTCTAATTTTTGTGTGTGTGTGTCAAGAATGTTTGATAAATTTTGAAATTACATTTCTAGAAGTTCGCTAAAGGATAACTGTGCGCGTTCTCGGAATTTCTATTAGTCTCTAAATTTGAAATATAGTAAATGGAATTTTAAATTCATATATGCTTCTTTTGCAAGATTGAAAAATCAACACGTAGATATACTGTAACATTTATACAAACATAATTTTCTATGTAATGTTACGCTTAATGGAGCTAATTTTTTAAATTAAATTTTGTGCTGAGAAATTTTGTGATAAGAATCGTTGCACTGGAAAAAATAATAAGATGTTATTACGCGTAGAAATTTTATCATCTCGCAAAGATCGAAGTTTCGGATACGAATTTCATGTCATCGTGTCATGTATAGTGATGTAATATCGATTAAGCGTGACACGGTGGCACTAACTACATCACTGACGCCCGACAAAAGAATTATCACTCACGAGGGACGAGCAGTGATAAAGTTTTCGAAGCCCTCAACAAATTTTCCTCGTATCTCGCTCTCTTTCATCTTCGTAAAGTTCATTAAGGCTCGCCTACTTACTTGCTTGCTAAAAGTTATACGAGATATGTTAACCGCGCACACTGTAATGAAGTAGTTTCGTTTTGAACGAGCATTTTTTGTGTGTATACAATATGTATACAATTCTCTTTTTTTTACCGAGATTTTAATTAAATGAAATTGTTTCGATATTGCTACGTTTAAATCCCCGTTTCCCATCCATCAAATTACGTTATACGTAATACGTATTTTCAAGCAAGTTCTTGGAAAATTTTGTTTTATCATGCCGTACTGAAAATATAATAATAATTTAATGAGCACGTGCAATGAATTTGCTCAGGTAAATAGATCATTTCAAAATTTTACATTTTGCATCGCAAGTAGTTATCGTGCGCGAACTTGAATAAAAATGACTCAGTTTCTGCTAGATAATTATATTGTAGCTACTTTACAGATTATGCTTTCCAATGGCGTTGTAATTGTCCTGTTCCAATTTCTTATCATCTCACTATACATTGATTTTTTACTTTCTTTTAGATCAATTTCAATTTTCTGGTTGACCAATTTTCAATAAACTTCCGATTGCGGCCCGTCGCGTGAGCAACTTGTTCGATTCGACTGTTTTCTATTTCCATGTCACACCATTCAATTTCACGCTGTCTGTAATACGAAAGAATTCTTCTATTCCAACCATTAACTTATGTTATAGCGTATTGTCGCACTTTAATGTTAAAGGCATTTGTTATCTCAATTATTACTATTATTTGCATTTTTATTAATTAATGTTTGACAGGAAGAATTCTTGTATAAATTTATATATATCCTACTGATATATATCCAATTAAATTAGCAGTAACATCTGCTAATAATTTAGGTAATAATTCAGATGGAAAAACAGTATTCTCCGATACGAGAGCAAGCAAAAAGTTAATTAGAGCCAGCTGTAAAGTAAATTTAAATTTTGTATGCGATACAATTGTAGAATCAAATTAGTAGAAATATTTCTTTAAATAAATATTATTAAATATGATAAATATTATTAATAAATAGCAAAAATTTCGGGCAAATTTAAATATACTTTGAATCTGTAATTTTATGTATATAAAATATGAGAGATGTAATACAGTTTTTATGTCGTGTTACTTCGAGCTAATATCTCGTATTTCGGATTTATCTGTGTCTAAATAATTCGATTATTTAATAATTTATAGCTCTTTGCGAAACGCGAAGGATACTTCGGACGAATTCTCTGTGAAAACTCGCAGCAAATGTAATGTCTCGTTCTCTCTAAGAAAAACTCCCTTTTATTCGCGCTCCGCGGAAACTTACTTTGGTAGTAACTGGTAAAGAAGTTCTTCGCATTTACGTTTCTCCTCGAGGTAGTCAGCCGTGCGTTCCTCCACCAGCGTTTCTAAATTCGTAGCATACTGCTCCATGCGGGATAATAAATTGTCCAGGATATTGCTGCTCTCGTAATCCCTAAAACAGAGAAAGAATACGACTCATGTCTAATTTCGTATTTATTAACTTCGATATACGTAACAATGTGATGGGAGGGAAAACGGATCTCGCGCAAGAGCACTCGAATCATGGCGGAATAAAATATTAAATTGGATGTGTCGCGCAATCGGATACCAATAGCCGGATATCAATCGCGAACAATGAGGAGGAATTCTTCAATTTAATCCGCGCCGCGAGCTACATCAATATTGTTCGATCAAACGGGAAGCCGCGAGAAGCGTCTATAGGTCGGATGCGTAGAGGGTAGGATAAACCATAATTGAGACAGCGAGCCTTCGCAAAGGACAATTAATCCAATCTCCGCGATTGTGGTCGGTCAAACGTAATATCCACATCGTGCAGGTATGAGGGACCGATATCGAGAATTGTTTGAGATAGTGATAATCGACTATCGTGGATGCCATAACTATGATAACTACTTCACTGAAGATGACATTGAAAATCAAGTTTTTTATCAATTATAAATCACTGAGAAAAAAAAGTTGTTAATTTGACTACAATTTTCAACTTGATTATATTTCTTCATTTCAAGTATATTTATATATTTATATGTAGTTAAATATATAGATTTAAACTAAATATATAAATGCTTAAATTAAAATTCAAATATTTTATGTATTTGAGTTAAATACATAAATACTTGAATTAAAGAAATTTAATCAATTTGAAAAATTTTGTCAATTTAACAACTTCTTTTTCTCAGTGTAATCTTTCACTGATGCGATTAAAAAAGTAAACGAGGAGGAGGCAGGGGGAGAGGGTGTGTACACGCACGTGAAACGTCAGAATTATTTTTTTTGGTAATAGAGAAGAATGTAATAAAAAATTATTTTATGTAAATAACGAAGAAAAAATTGTTCTTTAAATCTTTATATATCGCAATCGGTTTTCTCTGTATAATATTCTTATTTATTTCGATGTAACTTACAATGTGACAAAAAATCCGTCGCATTCAAGGAAATTCTGCATTCCATAGCGGAATGAAAATTATTGCGAGAAAAGAAATAGCCGTGGCCGCCTGAATTTTAGAAATAACGTCTCAACTGAGATGTGTATGCAGCTTCACGCGGAATTAATGGGGGTTGCTTTTAAGTTCAGTATTCACTTTGACTAAAACATCGCTCAGTACTCAGGAAATCAAACAAACAAAGTCCTTGCTTTAGGTGAAGAGAAGATCGTAAGATATACAATAAGAGAATTTAGATAGATTACACAACAAAAACAGAATATACTTAAACGAGTCTAAAAAGCATAAAAGATTGTACTAATGTCAATAGATAATAATAAAATAAAAATGAAGTAATAGCAGATACGATTTGTACAAAGTAATTATTTTAAATAATCTTAACAGAAAAAACCGTAATAGTGATAAAAATAAAAATAATCGCCATGATTCTTTTGGTGAAGTGTAACGAAGAGATTTCCGCGATATAAAATTACTTAATGATAGGAGATGATTCACTATACAGTTTCAGCAATAAAAATATACTATTAGAGACCCGTGTCAAGCTGACATGCTAAGACTTCCTCGTTTACTTTCGTAGAAGAATGAACGGAATGGCTTCCGATGGCATGGGTTCTCAGGGTTATCAGGGAAGACTGATATAACACAACACGCATTCCAAGGATAATAGAAAGGGACGCGAAAAATATCGACATTCGCCAGAGTACCACTTAGTCGGCGTCAAACATTAGCTATCGACATTTCGGCCGAATTTCGTCAGATAAAGCAATGGCATCTCTCTTTGATAGAAATGTTCCCTATCATTCGCGATAAATTTGCATGCGAGTACAATTTTTTCGGTGCTAAAGATAATCATATAGAACAGATAAGGATATCGAATTGATGAATGCAATTGTTTCTTGAATAGACATTTTTGATAACTAAAATATAATTGTTCATTATCTAATTAATTTTTGTAGTAATAAATATTATATTACATTGTACGTGAATCATTTTCTTAGAATAAATTCCATTTTGGAGAACTTCTATCTAAAGCAAAAACAATATGTCACATTATTACATATTTACAGTTCACTGAAATTCATGACATTTATGAACTCACTTTACACCATTTTGAAGATAAGCTGCTTATCATGAAACTGAAAGCAAAGGTACGCCACGGAGAGACCATGTCCGTTTTATAGCTTTTAACTTCATTGTGAAAACTTTGTGAAAGGGATATATAAATCGGCTTTCTATCTGCACAATAACGTGCGCACCATTTACTGAAAATTAGCAGTTCATCCAATATCGGAAGGTCGAAGAATATCTACCAAAAGAATGAAAATCGATAAGAGATTTCTATACTTTCGCGGTTTTATTCAATTTCGATAATGAACAAGAGACAATATTTTCACGAATATATGGTTAGATTTGATTAATAATAAATTCATGTAAAGAGATTAATTGTTACTTATATTACACATTGTTGTTTCATTAAGAAGCAAAATTTTTAAACAACAAGTGAATTTTTTAGCTTGTAAAATACCTGGTAAATTCTTTACTATTAGAAATCTCTGTCGTAATGATATAATTGTTAGTATATCTTATTTAAGTGAGCTCATGTTTATTCAGGTCAGTATAAAATTTAAAACACAAAATGTATCTACTGTATTAATAATTACAAAACTATATAGAGGATTTAAACGGGTTAATTTGTTGTTGAATTAATTATTCATATTATCGAGCGCACTAACGAGCTTTTTGCTCGACTTCACACAAGCGGCGAAATTCGGCCGCACAGAACTTTTTTAAGGCTCTGCATAAATTCACGAACATTTTTTAACAGTATCTCCAAAATAATTGTATGCAAAATATTTCTTTTCTAATCTGACTTTTCTTTAGCTTTCTTTTATTTTTGGAATGACGATAAACACTTCTCGTGATCGAAATATTAATATTTGATTTTACAAAAATTTATAAACGATTTGTTCTATGCTTTGTTTACAGAAATTAACATTTTTAACTGTTTGGCATTTATACAATAGCACTATTATCCAAAATAATTAATTCCTCACAAAAATAATATATTATTTTTAATCAATCAATGGTGTGTGTGTATGTGTGTGTACTCGATATTATTGGAGATACTGATAGAAATAGTATTATTAAATAGTATAAGATGGTAGGTGATATGCATCCGAGCTATAATTAAATTATTATGATTTAAAATTAAATAGAATATTTTATAATTTATAAAACTAAAAGTATCATTTTTTTTTTCGCGAATTAATAAAAAATTCATATTGATGCGAATTTCTACGTGGGTAGAATCTAAACAGAGCGAGGAAACCTTTTACTTGCTCCGCTCGCAATTCGTGACTAAAATGATAAGCGAATTGCTCTACCACTGCCGTACAGTCGCGCGTTATCTATAGCGAATATTTAAGCACAAAATTTTGCAAAGAATATTCCTTTTTATGAAACGATCTGAGCTTTACATAAAATTTTTCAATTAACTGTGAATTACAATGCAAATGTTTCGAATACCTGAAGTATGACAACGAGACTAAAATGTGAAAAATTTGAGAGGTCAGAATTTTATAAACATTACAAAATTGAACGCGATATTGTAACTTGTACTGATAGGATAACGTTTTATAATTTTCCTTCTCATATAACCGTTTTATCATAAATGTGATGTACAATAATTTTCCTTATAGCTATATACTGTATTCTTGGAAGGTTCGAAGAACTTTGCGACCTTAACATCGGAGCTTCTGCGAGCCTGTTTGCGTAATTCTCTTATGAAATATCGAACGTAATTATCTCGCTCGATCTAGTTCCTGACTTGCAGCGCGCAGCGCACGTGCGCTAATATCAACGTCGAGCCTTCGAGCATATAGCAAAACGCACGTGTACATAGTTGTGTAGAGAGTCGTGCCACGTAATCGTCTTTCAAAGAGATGCCGTAACTGTGTTAACGTTGGAGAGATTGACACCGTGCTTCAAAATGAAAGACAGATGCCCTTATTTTAAAATAATTTTATGATAATGATTCTTTTCAACGTGGCGTTAAAATTTTCTATCGATGCTAGAATATCAAGAAGTAATTCCTAAAATGAATAACAAAAATAATTCAATGAACTTTGAAGATTCAATTGACACACTGTTTATGTAAAAAGCGAATCCGATTGTCAGTCGTGATATTTTCGAAGTTATAACTTCTCGATGAAGTCAGAATATGTGCTACGCGATATGGAGGAAACAAATTAAGTGACATTTGACATAACAAAATGCATGCATACACACAGCATAATCAAGAGATCTCTGTCTTACGCGATTACTTTTTGTCCAAACCACGAAATTACATTATTTGCATTATATCATTGTTTTCGAACGATGAAATAAATTGCAAAAAGCGAAGTAAGCGAAGTTTATCGATTTGCTAAAACATAACCAAATCTCCTTTCTCTTTATTAGACTAAAAATGTACATTCCAATTAGAGAAGGATCTAATAAACTGAACACACACGGACCTGCTATGTAATCAATCGTTCCTCTTTAAGCACATCTATTTCGATTTCTATAACGAAATCGATGGACTCGTTTTTTGCAGTGACCACTAGTATGTTACTCTGTTAGTATTGTGTAGGAAAAGTGTTCCATACAGAGACTTAAGAATATTTTATAAATGCTAAATTCTTTCGTAAATCAATTTTTTAAGAACTTTATCACGAAAAGGTTATTATTTAATATCGATTTTTTTAATCTTGATTGAAGTTCTAGTAAAAAATAATCGAATAACTTTTTACCTAAAGAATAAAATTTCATTGTTATCTACTTATATCACGAATTTTATAATTCAGAAGACCTTTATGGAGTAAAATATTATGGTAATATTGGTGGCTGTATGAAATTCTTTGTCAAAGAAAAATCAATTTCATGTTTGTCGGATACATAATTTAATCTTCAAATATTTTAGTCATTTGAGAAAAAAAATTTATATTTCTCCGCATACCTAGTGCGTGGCACTCGATGAAATTAAAAAAAAAAAGATTTAGTTTTCTAACTAATCGCATACGGCTCAATATCCCACGATGACGTTATGAAATATCTTCGAGATCGATTTTATAGCTCGGGAAATAATAGAGGAGGCGAGTTTATATTGGGTTTTCTTTGTGAAAGATATTAGGTATTCCTCGCGCGCACATTGCCTTTACAGAATAGGGTGTGATTTATAATGTAATATTGGCACGAGTTATGCATAAATGTCTGAGACTTTTTACCCGGGAGTAAATCTTCGTCTTAGAGGACTCTCGTTGGACTTTAGAGATTTAAATCCTTAACGAAAGTTATTAAAAACGCGCGTGGCTTCTCTCGGAAACGATATCAAGTGGCTCTTTGTAACTGCATCTGCTTCGTATCTTCACGGAAACTCAACTAAATTACTTTGTATAATTTGATATACTTTAGTAATTTTTATAATAGCAAAAAATTCCATTCAGGTGCGTGGCAAATGGTGCCGTTTTTTCTTTGCGTATTTCTTTCTATTTTTTATTACAAACATTTTTTTCTCTTTAACCACAACCACTCTCTTATTTTCATCTTTATGTATTTTTTAATATGTCGTTCTCTCTTCTTTTTCTTTTTTTATATTATCCTTATCTCTCTGTGCTAACTTTATTTTTTCAAGATCATATTTCGTCTCTCTTTCCATCTTTCGGGCCTTTGGTCCTTTCCGTCGCACTAGTAATTTAATAACTCGTGTAAATGAAAGCAAAGAGACACGAATGTACTCCGCACTGGAAGATAGATACGAGCAAAAAATATAATCAAGGAAATATATAGAGTATGCTCACATATTGAATCACCGCTGTCGCGAGAGATCCTTGTCTGGCTTTGATAATTTTCGACGTGCCGATCAAAGGAAACTTTTCGTTGCTAGATTCCTTATTTAATAACGAATTTTTTTTTATCTCAATCCCTGTTGGCCGGACGGAAAAGGTACATAACGATTCCATTTCAGAGCAATGGTTCCGAGAGAATCACCCAGCAGTAAAAATTTCTATAAACAACGATGTTATCTTCGCGAATTCAGCATCATATGTGCTAATGAATGAGTGAAGCTCGGTGACGGCGACGTTATCGTCGTCCGTTTTAATCTGTCGCTGGCAATCGCTGCTATTCGTTGCAGCATTGAACACCAAAGCTGCTCAATGCCTCCTACGTGCTACATGCACGCCCGATCGCCTTTACACTGGTATTCATTCGCGGTAGGCAATGGCGTACTTCAGTCGAATACGTAGACTTCGTTTTTACGCGTTTCAAATGCAAGACCATCGCGAAATGGGAATTCTCGTAATATCACGTAAGCGCGCGGCGTGTACGTGGTAGAAAACTCTGCAGGAAAATGCGCGCGTGTAAAAAAAAGACACGAAACGCTTTTGATATAAAAAAAAATACAACCATTAAAAAACATTTTCATGTTGAACGTTAAAAAATATTCACAGTTTGTTTTTCAGTTAATAATTCCAACTAACGTAGTCATCTTATTTCCCAGCAGACTCCGCTTGAAGTAAGTTTGCGGAACGTATTCACGTGTGTGTATTGAATGGTTCTAAATCGTTACTTAATATTCTGCTCCTGTATTGTATGCAAAACAATGCATTTATCGATCGACGGAGTAAATAAGATTTTATCGTACATTGAAACATTTTGCGATATCATTCCAGTATCTAACATTCTCATTCCTTGGCATTAATTTGGGTTGGGAAAATTGTAGGATACGAAATTGTGGCGTTGATCTCACTATAAAATTCTATTACCACGTTTTATTTATTTAAATCGTTTAACTTTGCAACAATCAACATATTAAATGTACGATAATAATAAAGATAACAATGTGCATTTATTTATAGATTATATATCACGTATATTTGCGTAAGCGCAATAATTTTCTGTAAATAACTCTGACGTTAATTAACAAAAAGTGCAGGCATGTTTTTGTGAGGTTGTATTAAAAGTAAAAGTTGTAAGTTCAATGTATATGTGACGCAATATAAAACTTATATATAAACTCGATAGACATAACCACACATTAAGTTGCTCATTTTTAAATACTTCAATAATGGATTTAAAAATAAGTATAATAATAAAATTAAGACCTTTTTTTGAGAAAAGATTGATAAAAATATTCGCCTTTAAATCCACTAACAATATTTCAGGTTCAGAAAATACTCTTAGAGTTTGAAATATTTTTGCTTTTACGCCTTGTACCCAGTCTTAGTAAACAAGCTTTAGGAAGTTTAAAGGGATTGCCAGTGTAATGCAGTGTCAGTTGTACGTATCTCTGAGACTCCGTGATGTTGTTACTGCTCCAGAACTTTAGTGGACAATACTTCGGTATTAACTCAAATAGAACATTCAGATGTAACTCAGACAGCATGAAACATTTCAGTTATATTACAGCAACGTTGCAACGTTGTTACAATATTGTTGCAATGTTTCATGCTATGTAGGAATCCTGACTAACGCGATATTTTAAGTTTTTAACAAAATTTGAGATGAATAATGAATAATGAATATTAGAACTAAATTTGAATACTACGTGTATGATGAGTAATGAATATTGAGTATTAGCTTTAATATAAAGTTTGCCACGTGTACAGTAAAAGAATCAAATCTGAAATGTAAATATGCTTGATGTCATAGATTCAATCTAAAATAAAATTATTCGTAACAATTATTTCCCTGAGAAATGCAGATGAAAATTGTACACATCGTATTATATATTGTATTGTAACATTTATATGCAAGATGGATTTATCTATATTAAAACTCAACAGCTTTAATAACAATTTTTGGGTGTATGGCTCTCGAATCCGCAAAATTCTCACGAAAGGCAATCATTGAGCGCCACGTCGGTCCAATTCACGAGTCATATGTTGTCGTCGAAAATGAAAATAAAAATTGTTGAGTGCTTCGATAAAACTACTCAAAGTTAAATGAGATCGGAAACTCTCAATCAAACGCCGCGACGAGCCGTCAATCGAAACAGCCGTCTGTCGAGGATATTGAACGAATGTCGATTGAATCGCTTTCCTGTGAGATTAGAGAATTCTTATTTGACATAGATTCCAGCGCGTGCAGTATGGAAGCGTGATGAGAAAAAATTATGCCTATAGAAATTATGCAAAGCAGCGATCTCATTTTCTTATGTCAAGCTTCCCCCTCCCCCTTCTCTCTCAAGCTCTCTTTATCTCTTAATTCACATTTTTGCAGCTGATTTTCGTGAAACGATCAAAAATGTAAATCTTATCATCATCTGTAGGCGATCGCGCGTTTTCAATTTGCATCTCCTCTCGAAAAGATAATCTCGCGGATGATTCAGTCGCAAATTTGTATTTCCGAGAAAAGCCAGCGGCGTTCTTCGCAAGCTAGCACAATTTTCCTTGGAGAAAAGGTCGAGCGAGCGATTGCTTCGATGATCGATTGCCGGTGACACGGTTCTTTCGGTTTTTTTTTCCGGCTTGTTCTGCCTCCTAGCCTCTCATCACCGTCTTTTCCGCTTATTTCTCGGTTTTCTGTTCCTCTACGGAACGCGCTCAACCGTCCGGAAGCCATTCTCTTTCACGTGCAGTTATTGACCTACTGAATTACCGTGTGCCTGGGCTCGACGATATACTCTTTCTCGGGTATGAGGTGATGCACAACGCCCGGAAGGCCGACAACTATGCCAATATCTAACCGGAGAGAGAAAGAGGATGAGAGAAAGAGAGAGGGATGGAGGGAGAGAGGGAGGGAAAAAATGGAGGTGACTGCCCGCTTTTACGATAGAAGAAAAAGAAATAGTAGTGAGATATCACGAGTTCTGCTCTTGGCGACGCTTTATGTCGGCTTCTACAATGGCCCGTACAATTTGCCGTGCTGAATACGAACGCCACTGTTCCGCACCATATACTACTGGAGATCGCAGTCAGCCATTTCTCAATTCGCGCGTTCGACCTGAATCTCACGTCTCTTCGTGCCAAAGACACGACCGTATTACTGTTCGCTCAATTATTTGTAATACGATCGTCATCGTTGATTCCAACATCCGTCGAGGGAAATCCGTCCTCATTATCGACATTTCCGACACGTCGACATCTCGACGTGTAACAGCGAATTCGGTAGAAATCTGACGAGATGAAAATAGCGGTAGACGGGGACAATACCTCGATGACGTAGCTAATGCATTCTTCTGGTCGTTCGAACGTTACTTCGAGTTTTACAGCTCCGCGCTCGCATTACACATCCCCGGCTCGAGGTTTATCGGTATTTTAGACGACGATATATATGCACTTTTTTTTTTCTACCGTATAATCTCAATATCCGCGCAACGCGTTTCAACGCGGGCTTTTAGCTTAATGAGAGAATAGGTCATTAAAATTTGCTCGAGGTCCTGCTTTAAGTTCGCCGTCAAATTACGTATATGACATTTCCGACGTGAACTTAATTCGCGTAATTAGAAACGTGCGATCTGTAAGTCGCAGAAATACGCTAACAGCGCTAAAGTTCATGGAGAGAAATTACTCACTTATTAATTTTACGAATCGTTTGCTTCAATGCAGGAAAGTCCGGTCGGTCCGCGGAATCTTGCGCCCAGCATCTCCTCATTAGTGTAGCTACCTGTAAAACGTAATTCATCTTGTAAATTTATGCTCCTCTTCTGTGTGAAAATTCATTTTAACTAATAACAAACCAACTAATAACACACGTGCTAATAATACAAACGTATATATACGGAATAATATGAATATTTTATGGTAATGAGCGATTGATAATGCTAATGAATGACGCACTGATTATGCGCACAGATAAATCCTGCGTAAATATGCAAATACATTTAAAATAGTTGCTAATGATGCTTACCTCTTCTTCAACGGAAGCATCGTCGATTACAGGCCTTAAGGGTGAACCGCCACCTCTTCTGACACCTTCTACTATTTCTGCAACAGAGAGACGAAGCGTGTCGTGTGGTATCAAAGTTCACAGGGCAATGTAAAAGAATCTCTTCGTGAAAGAAAAAGAAAGTAAAGCGCGCGGAAAATAATCCGCTCGTTGGGCATAAAAATAACGATTGCAACGCACAACTGCTATAGGACGTGGTAACGTGTAAAAAGACGTAATGCCGCGAGGTGTTCCGTGATGTTGCAATTACTTAGAATTGGAGCGTCCGCATGCAATCGCGCGAAACTACTTTTATCCACCGGCGCGGCGGCCCAGTGGAGTAGTCCGCGCTTACGTCAGACGGCGACGTTCGCCTCGCGCGAGGAACTTTCTCCTTCGTCCGCCTACCAGCATGCTTCACTACTGTCCGCGTATCACTTCAAAGAGCAGCCAGCTACAAAATTTCCGTTGACCGTTTGATCTTCTCGAGTACAATGTCGTCCGTATCGATTTATTGTAGCGCATCTAATCCGTACGAAGATTTTCCAATAAGATGTATTTACAGACTGACATGGACATTTCGGGACATTGGTGAACCGTGAAACTGTAATACTCTACGATCTGTTTCATCGAGAACAATTTTTATTTCTGTCGAAAATGAAAGAGTGAAAGAGGAACAGGCCGGTTCTGTGTGACTATATTTATATGTCTCCGCTTTGCTTATATAAGGCACAATTTATTTTTTTCTTGCGATATAGATTTCTTTTTACGAAGATTATACAATATACGGATGAGCGTATATGCTAGCGAATGTAATTAGTAGGGAAACTGACAGAATCGTTAACTAGGTAAAATTGTGAAAAGTAATGGCATTTGCGGACGTTTAAGGCCACGTAATCGTTGAGATAATGCGATTTACATTTCCGGTCACGTATGTAGCATACGCCAATTTCATCGCAGGTAGAAATCATGCCGGAACAGAATGGAGATCAGCTTACAATAACGCATCCACACATTTACGTTTATGCCGGAACTCCGCCCCAGTCTAACGCTGATATATCCGTTCCATAAAATGACGGGATTAGTTAAACGGTTTTCTGGTATAAACGTCAATACGTGAAACGAATTGAGGTAAATCGACAAAGGGAGGTAAAATGTATCAATAACAGAATTTAGTTCTCTTTTATAAAGTGTACGTACAAAGAAACGGATACAGAGTTTTATCGTAACCATTGCAGTTACCTCTCTTTAAATAAAATCATCCTCGTTGCTTAAATAATAGATTGCGTAACGCAAGCTAGTTTTCACAATTAAAATAAATGTCCCAGGTTCGATCCCTGATTAAGGTGTTATTTTATCGCAATAAATTTTTATAGTATTTGGGGGAAAGGGGGTAGCAGATGCTTGTTAGTAGTATCGTTATTATTAAATTGATTATCAATTTAATATCGCGATTACCATACTTATTTATTTTACAACTGTGTTTCAAGATCGATAATTTATTCGGTGTGCAGTTTAATGAACTTGAATATACAAGACATGTTAGCACAAAGATATCCAACTGGCCAAATAAGATCTTTAAGTAATTGTGTTTTCACATTCGGTCTATATTCTTTTATTAAAATAAATATTCCAGTAAACATGTAATGATGAAGAGTTATAGTTATTGTATTTTTTTAAGGATTCACGATGTAAAAGGATACAATTGTATTTATCTACTAATTAAAAGATGAAATATAAAATGTTATTATTAACATACAAAAATACGAAAAAATTGTAAATTATTCTAAAAATAATAAAAACTTTTAAAGCATGTAAATGTTAAATTTTATAATATTTAAAATAATACACAATTAAATATCTTTAAGTATTTAAAAAGTGCAATTAAATATTAATATTATAAAGAAAACATTTAAGATTAATAATAATGAGTTTCCGTGTAATTATCCGGATGTTCAGTCACTGAGACATTTACCTTAAAAAGCGCGATTGAAATGGCATCGACTTTTATTTATAATAACGTTCAATTTATTTTGTTGTTTCTTTCTGCTTTAATTAATATCTCTTTATTTTTATTCTTTTTCGTCGTATTTATAATTTATTTGAAATATTGATACGCGTTATGTAAACAAAACTTAAATAATGTGGCAAACAATAGAACCGAATGGAAATTATATGAAGAATTTCGATTTGGATGATATTCCATAACCCACGCGTGAAAAGAAACATTCGCAAACTATTTTAAATATAGAATCTCCAAATAGATTCTAGTTCAATTTCTGTGCATCATTGTGCTCCACGAAATTTTGAAATAAAAAATTCCGCTTTAACACAATTTTCATTTAAAAGGAATAAGCAAGGAAATTGAAAAAGAATAAAACAAATAGAGAATATTTTTAATAAACAAACAATTATGTAACGTAAAAAATACATAAAAAATATAAATTACATACAATTAGTTAAAATTATAATAATGATAATGCATATCTCAACTATTAAAAGTCTTATAATTTATCTGTATATACCCAGAGAAAAGTTTCTTTGAGTCAAAAAATATTTTTTTGAATCAAAGAAATGTATGCATTGCTATATAGTTAAAGAAAAGTTTCTTTGATTAAAAAAAATTTTTGGTTGTTCCTTTTATTAGAATTAGAGAAATAATTTGGTTATGCAAATCTTTTTTTAATGAAATATATTTTTAAAATCAAAACAACTAAATTATTTCTTACATTTCTGTCATTTCTTTGAATTAAAAAATTATTTCTTTAAATGAAATAAATAATTTGAACAAATAATTTATTTACTTTAAAGAAGACTAATAACATCATTTTATGAAATCAAATAAATTTTTATTTTCCTCAAAGATATTTTCATTTCAATTAAAAAAAAAACCAAGTTAAAGAAACGATTTTATCAATTTAAACATAACTTTTCTCTGGATGCATGTGTGTGTGCACGCGTGTACATGTGTTTCGAAAAGTACTAGCAAATTAAAATAGATAGAACATTTATTAGAAAAAATATAAAAGTTCAATGAAATTCGATGAAAAAAATCGTAAAAATACGAGGCACTTTTTAGTTATTCTATTCCAATTACTATCTAGCATGGCGTTGAATATTTTATAAAATTTCTCTCTAACAACAATCAACATCAATTTATAGTTCGTACTGTCTGAAATATCACTTGTAATGGAATTCTCTACACACACATATTCCGAAATCTACAAAACATCACAAAGTTTAATTTTGTTCGAGGTGTTGTATTCCGGTGGGTTTTCTTCTCGGGAAAATGACCGTGTGAGTACGTGTATGGTATAATTGACTAAGTATCGAATTTGATCGTGGCTATAGGAAACCGGAATTCTCTGTCGCCTACCAAGGACAGCGGACACGTACTGTGTCTGTAAATGTCCTCAAGAAACAGGTTGCAGGACTCGCAGTTGAGGGTGCAGTGAGGCCTGCGGACCTCGAGGAGAGGACTGACGGCCCTCCTGGGACTAGGACTGGCCCCGCCGTCGGGACTTGTTCCCAGCATCTGTGGCAGGGTCAGGCTGCTTGTGCTGGAGGCGTTACTCCTCTCCGCCATTCCGTCTTTCTCCTCGAAGAGTCTGGCCGTTGATCAAGGGAGAGGCAAACTGCCTCGCCGGATAGTCCTTGAAAATTTACCGTCGCGATATCGAATCTCTCTTTCTCGTCCTCTCTTCCCTTCCTTACTTCGCGTACGTACGCGTGCATGCGTGAGTGCATGCAGACACGCACGACGTGAATATACATTACACTCCCGCTGAGTCGGCATACCCGATAAAAATTTATACGCTTGATGGAATTTTGTATCCCGCGAATGCATTTATAAATTCAGGATGGCCCGCCGCGTGCGATCGTGAAATTTCGCGGTTGAACAGTCGGATGTAGTATACCATGCGGAAAGTTCGCTCGTGAATGTCGCATGCCGCTTTTTGACGGATGGGAATTGTTGGAAAGCGTTTCTCGATCACTGTGAGGCACGTTGAAAAAGCAGAATTTAAATACGGATAGAACAGAGACATTTATTTTATTCTTCCGAGCACGTTACCGAGAGCAAATGTAGAAAATGCAGATAGATACGAGTCATGCGTCTTCGTGATTTATATATCACGTTTTTACGATTATTCTGCACCAACAATTTGCATAAATATTATTTAAATCACGTAACTGCATATATATTTTAAGATATTTAGATTTAAGGTATAAAATCTAACGCTGGAGCTCGAGTCGGCGAAACACAGATACATAAATTTATATTGTGTATGTTTCTCGCAAATACAATTACATAATTAAGTATGCACCGTAGCACGCGTAAGAAACGTGTGTTTTATTGTGCTTATCTCTGATGTGGTGCAACAAGCATTTTATAGAGAATTAATTTTTATTCGTCGTTTAGCATGCAAGAGAAAGTGGAGAGCACTCGACGTATTGTGTAAACAATATCTCTGCAAGCTATTAAAACATTTGCCATTCTTCTTTCAAGTGTGTATTTATCTTATTTCGTTTAAAAAACACGCGTATTTTGCAATGAACTAAAATAATATTTATCAAGTAGCAGGCGCGCTTTATTTTTTCAAAAACACAACTTTAAATGTTATTAAAATTGTTTATTGTTATTCCTGCAGTGATTTGTTTATGCAAATAATTGGTGTAACAAGATTAATCGAGTAATTAAGTAGACGGAATTTCATTGAAAAATTAATCACGTTTTCATAAAAAGATATATTTTGTTAAAATATGTATCTAATAATTTAATTCCTAACAAAAACTATCGTAACGTATATTTCTAAATAGAATGCCAATTTCGTGTTAAATCAATTTGTAGAAGTTATATTACAGAGTCCTAATGAACGAAGTTATTATCCGCTCTCGGAACGTTCGACGTTGAAACAAGCGTGATGAGCGTCTTGAAGTTTAATTCGCGTGTAACGATATTACGGTCGATTTATTCGACGGAATTTCGTTGAAAAGTTATGTCTCGGTGGCCTTGGTACGTCGCGCTTGTCTTTGATTTCTTTCCCCTGGTTCAACCCCCTTCCAACATCTTTATCTGATCATTTTACGACCAACGACTCTTCGTTTTCATTCGAGTTCACGAGTTCATTGTTTTCTAAATTTAGCCGAGAGACAATTTCCGTGAGTAGTCGCGGTCATAAAATTAAATTACACGTAATCTCTCGGTTTAATGATCCCTCGCATCTCGAGGTATATTTAAAACTAAACAAAAAAGAATTGATTCCTAACATCGTCGTTTAAGTGGAAAAGTACAATCGAGAGTTACTGAAGGTTACTCAGAGTAATCGAAAATCAATAAAAAAAAAAAGAACTGGGAATAAACTCGAAAAGAAACGAACCGTTTTATTGAAACGCCAAACGCAAATATTTATCATCGCCACGCGCAAAGCAAAAAACTTTCCGTGAATCACTAGGACGAGTCATCCGATCCGTTTTAAGGTCTAAGTGATAATCCGCAATCCCTCTCTCGTCTTAGCGAGATTTAGCATTAGGGAAACACTTGCGCTTATATGTCGCCTCATCCCGATGGCCGGGTCCACCCCGGGTCTTCGCTTCCACTTCCACCGACCCCATTAAACTTTGTCGTAATGCGTACGCCGATTTTAACTTTTCAACACCATCTTCACATGACACGTTGTACTCCCATAGAACGCGCGAATCGTAAATCGATGGAATGTTATGGAATGAGGAAATTGTTTCGTTCGTGTCGCCGTTTCGCCGGCCACCGAAAAATGCCTTGCGGAATTAATGACCGCGAGCCGCGAGCTTGTAACCTCGATTTCATCGCCGAGTAAATTAGCTTTTCACCGTTATTCTCCAGAAAGTAAAGTCGGAACGTTTCGTGAGTGAAATATTCACAGTACGACAAGGAACTCGACATTAACGTGGATATCGATATTGGGCATAATCGTTATATAATGGAGATTTTATATATATATATCAAACGCATCTCTCGACTTTTCACTCGATTTTACGCAACAGAAAACTTGGATATTAACATGACATTCTATGTATTAAAATATAATGCAAATAGTAAAATTCAAAATTAATATTCTTGGCTATCTTTAATAGAAAACATTTTTCAAAAATCATAAAGTCATTGCTCCGTTTATTTCTAAATCTGAAGCTAACATCTCTTTGAAAATAAAAAATGTATTTTCCTCAGGGAAATCCTGAAAAATACATTTCTATCACAAGCGCATAAACAAGAACTGCGAAGAGAAAACTTCAGCAGTAAGAAGAAAAGCAAGAGTGTAGGACAAAAAGAGACACTGAACATTGCAATTTCGCATTGTTGCAAGCATGCAGCAACAGGACAATAAAACGATCCGTCTATCGTGACAAAAACACTCTGGGGCGAATAGAGTAAAAAATAAAAGTTCCTTTCGTGCGCCAATAGGAAAAATAGATACGGAAATGAAAAGGCTGCGTGGTGCAGCGAACGGCCGGTGAACTTGCGCTGGAAATGCAGCAGAAAACGGAACGCGAAACGGATCTTTATGTCGCTGTCTGATCGGTTATGCGATCTATCACTTGTCGGATTACCACGCGCGCTACCTCTCGTCGAGTTTCTCTCCTCGGTCTGTCAGCGGATCGTGTTCACTTTAACAGATCAAACCGCATGGCTCGTATAGGTGTGAAGCTGAATTCACCAGTGATTCAAGTAAACGATTGATCCGCCTAGCGCTAATACTCGCAATAAACTGACGCTGAAAACACTGTTGATAAATCTTTGATCCGTGAGTTTACACTGTCGGCCGTTCTATGTGCTTCATAACAGAGAGAACCACATTACTTTTTCACATTATTAGAAATTTGCTCTCAACATCGACAAAGAGCTACTCTCTATCACGGTTAGAAACTTTTTTATTTAATGAAAGATCTTTTAAAAATATATTTATGACTGTATTTTCTTTAATAGGTTTTCTTTCTCCAGCGAGAGAACTTTAACACAGGCGGAACTCCATTCCGTCTACTGGGAGACCTCTAACATGGTCAGTGGCCTCTTTCCCTCTAACACGGTCACCGGGATTTATTTCCGCGCGCTGTTTTTCCTCACGCTCCGTGATGCAACGGTAATTGCTTCCGCGCGGTTGTAACGCGGATATTACGGAGGTGCGTCGACCCGGTGCGGCGGCGGTCTTTTCGCTCAGGGAATCGATACTGATGCCGATTAACCGGCGATTAAACGGCGAGTAAATCACGCAGGGCAATCAGTTTTGCGAACAATCCGATAGATTCCGATTTCACGCAATCTACGTTCGTGCGATTGTGCGTAATTTGCGAAAAAAAAAAAAAAACAAGAGAAAAAGAGAACAAGAGAAAGAACACAGCGTGTGGTGCACGCACGTTGTCGGGTATGCCGCTCTTTCTTTCGTTTCAGAACAACACCTACGAATCCGTTATTAGGCCGTGAACTCGGGCATAAGTGATGCCCGATGATTTCACGTATCGCCGCCGAGAATACGTGTTTCTTTGTGCCGGAGAGAAAAGTAGATGGATGAAGAGAATGAGAGCGATAACGAGAAGAATCTCGGCGGAGCGCGCGCGAGAGCCGCGTGCGTTCTGGGACGCGTGAGAGCTTCGACTGAGCTTTCGGACCTCGCTTCGACTTGCTCCTACGGAACACATTCCATTTCGCGATCGATCTTGTGGTCGGTCACCGGAGCTTGCGAGCTTGTGCGAAAACTCCATTACCGACCAACCATTGAACTTCCCGGTATATAAACGACGAGCTTCGATGATAAAGCTTGAATTACTTTACTCCAACCAGAGTATTACCGGGTGATTAGCATCTACTAACGTCGATATCGATATGGATATATCTCGGACACGTTTATCTCGTAATAAACTGACTTTCTAAGTCATCAGTTGGATAAAGTTCTTGCAAGCTGCGTTATCGAGCTTCGTTTCCCTGATCACCCATATTTGATAAGATATCGACATCAATGAAAATACACATTGGTGTTTGATTACATGTGTTTTTATGGGTTAAAATTATTTTTTATTTTATATATTAAGATTTATTGACGATTTCTTGCGAACGTAAGAATAAATTTTCTAATTTTAGATAGTCATAAATATAAAAAAAATTGATTAGTTATAGAATAATCAATAATTTTATATTTAAAATTTGTAACAATATAAAAAATGTAATCTAAAAACAATTGACATTAGTTTTGTTTTAACATAATTTAAACAACATACAACGTGCTCTGCAGCAACTGATGATAACAGGTAAACTACAACGAGAGCTTGCAAGCTCGCCAAAATCAGATTTTTTGGAAAGCTTAGCAAGTAACGATATCCGGCCGCCGATAAAACGGTGAATGAAATTTCATTTATCAACAGGCAAAAAGTTCCTTTAAAGAATGAATGACGAAGCTAATGAAAAAATATGAAGCGTATAAATAATTTAGTATTACATTTTTGTCCTCATAAAAATTATATTCAATAAAATTCAATGCCATATTAAATTAAAAGCTTTTTAACAATAATATTTTGCTCGACTTTTCTCAATTAAAATTTATCGGAATAAACATTCATTATTGATATCCTTTTAACAAATCGCAAAAGTAACAAGTTACTGAAATAGCCTTATAATAAACGATACCTGCAATTTCGTATTGAAAGTTACTGTAATTTTTGTATACGTTATGCGCGTTATGTTAATTATGAATCGAGATCACGTCGTTTTTTGTTAAAATCTATAAATTACCGCCATCAGCTAATCGTAACATGTTGTGAGCCATCACAAATCGCGTCACGCGACGGTATGTTCGTGATTATATTCCAGAACGTGCATGCTGCATGCATCCAGAAATAAGGCCGCAAAAAGTCAATATTGTGTGGAATGAAATGAACATATATAGTTAATACGTATGGGATTCAAATTCTCGTTAGTCACTCTTGAAATGCCTAAAACACTCTTGGAAAAAAACTGTGCAACTTGTATTAGACAAAATAATGCTCTGCAGTTTATTTTGTATAGTCATTCTATATGTCTGATCTTCCGTGTCCATGATTAACAAAATACATTAACGTTATTTGTCGATAGCAACACTTTCTGCATTGTCATTGTAAAGTAACATTTGCAAAAAATGAAGAATGAATATATTATTTCTTTCTTCATCATTATTTCGCTGACATATGTACATAAACTGTATAGATCAGGGTTTCCCAAACTTGTGTGGACCGCGATCTATTTTTTAAAACAAATATAACCATCTAATTTTAGAAGATCTGAAAAAGCAGAAGGAAAGATAGAGGAGTAAATTGATTATTTATTTATATTACTTTACTTCTACTTTTTAATTTTTATTGAATCTAATTTTATGTATCTATTTCTCTCTAAATATGTAATGAGTTTTGAAGAATGCGCTTATTTCTTATTTTTATTGATGACAGCTTTGATCTTGACATCGTGAATTATTTTCATGTACAAAAAGTTTAATAATTGTGTAGTTGAAATTTAGTTCGATTCTTACTATCATTGAAACATTTTTTGCGACCCATCAGAAATGATCGAGACCTATACTTTGGGAATCCCTGCTATAGACTATATTTTTAATATATATTAATTTTTTTTATACACACATTTTTATACATTCATTTTCTATACATATTTTTCTCATATCTGTAGTACTGAAAATTTGCTTATCGAAATTATTTTGTTATCGTATCATTTTCCAAATGATACGTAGTTGCAAATAACCGTCAACTGGTCCTATTGCTTCTAGCTAAATTAGCTATAATGCAAGTTATGCATATCGAAAAAAAAAAAAAAAAAAAANAACGCTGACTAGGGAACTCATTTTTGTTCGTGTAATTTTGAAACGTGACGAGAGGTAATTGCTTAGTATCCGTGATTATCTCGAGTGACGTTAAAGACTCACCCTTTGGAGAGAGTTCGTTATTGTCTCCCAAGTAGAATGGCCCTTGGCGCACCACGATCTCGTGAACGATTATAGCGAAGCTATACACGTCACCTTTCTGAGTGCCCTCGGGCGGTCGTCTCTCCATCCTCAGCAACTCCGGTGCTGTCCACAGTTGTTCTGCAAACACCAAATTTCCTGCTCTAAAAAACATCGGAACGGATCGAACAGTTTAACGTAGCTTGTCTTTTGTTTTCCATACATTCGATCGTTATTGCAAATATAGATTGCAAATATTTAAAATAGAAACATCGTCGAGAAAATATTTATTTTGTTTGAAACTTCTGATACATATGATAACAATTATTGGTTATATAAACATTTTTTCCATGCGTTATTGTTGGTAAACGTGTGTACGGTAAAAGAATTTGTCCAAATAGTTAAATCGCCAAACAGAAGTTTCGTGCGTTTACTCTGACTATTATCTTTATATCTAGCCGCATTTCCGCGCGCTTGAAAAATATTTGGCGTTACAACTACGACCGTTGGAAAAATATCGCCGGGGGAGGAAGCTTTATGCCGCGCATAGCCGTATGCAAACACGTACTCCTCCAATAAGCGTAGCTGTTCTTCTCATCGTCCGTGTCCTCATCCGCGCTCCTCCTCAGCTCGTGCAGGCCGAAGTCGGTGATTTTCAGAACGAATCGCGAATCGACGACGCAGTTCGAAGACTTGAGATTACCGTGACTCTTCACTTCCGACGCGTGGAGATACACCATGCCGCGCACGATGTCGTGTATCAGGGATCCTCTGAATACGCGATCGAGCTTTATCTGCTCGTTCTCTAGTATATCCTGTCCAACAACAAAGGGTTGAAATACCAGTGTAGTTCACAGAGTCAATTGTTATGCAACTTTACATCCCAGTCAAATATTCGAATATATTGTACGCTTCAATAGTACTATTACATATACGTACGTACCGCAATGCTTAATATGTATACAGAATATTCTACATTTCACGCGGCTCCTTTGACGTACTGTTTCTTTGACCAACTGTATGTTTCATTCATATTTAAAATTGCAATTCGAGCAAACCAAACTAATAATTTAATAGAGTATTTAAAGCATCATAAAGCAAAACAGGTATTCAATCAAATCAGAGCGTCTTTTGTTTCATATACCTGCGACGCTTATAGACGAGTGCATTAATAGTCTACGTACGCTTGCTCGCACACATTTGCCTCTCGAGCATTAACGTAGTCGTATATATGTTGTATTATTCTCAATATTATACGGTATTGCTACATAAGATACACTGTAAAAAAATTCAGTAAATTTACATATAATAGATGTAAAAATTACACGATTAGTTCCGTAAATATAAAAAAGATCATGTAATTTTATAGAAATTGTGTAATTCTACAAAAAATATGTAAATTGCTTTTATTGAGTAAATATACCTTATTTTATACGGAAAATTACGTATATAACGGGATATTTAAATATTATATGTAATTATCTAAACTTTTGTAACATTACGTAATACAACAATATTCCATATATCGCTGTGAAATATAATACGATTAACGTTCAGTGTGCATGCGTGAAAACTCTGCCTACCTAGCATCACTATGTGCGGGTACAGTAAATAGTTATTCTATTGTTTATAACATGTATAATAGAGAGATAATGTTTGAACAATATGTAATACAATTGCAAAACGTTATTGACCTTATCATTTCTATAACTTTCCATACATGTTGTAAATTTATTTCTTCAATCTGCTTAATTACAAATTACAAAATCAAATTAATCTTACCTTTGTATATTACAAATTTACAAATGCGTGGAAATTTATAACTATTTAGTAATTTTACATCTATTATAGTGGATAATTTTGAGAAAATTTTTTTACAGTGTATGACTACGTATATAAAATATTTCATATCTTATGTAGTCACAACAGTGCTTTGATCACAAATACTACCAAATTGTAATTTTTTTTAAATGGAAATATCTAAGGAGGAATTATTCTTTATTGCAATTTATTTATTTTTAGTATTATGACTAAGCATCCAAATATCTTATTAAAGTTAGCTCAAAATTAACTGAAACAGTCGGTTACAAGTTCACAATTATTGTAGCATCATTTTTTTTTAAATTAAAAGAAATATGGCCATTAAAATCAATCTTATAAGTTGTGGTACATTCTGTAGCAATTGCATAGCTATCTCAGTTTAATTTGCGGGACATAATTATTTCCTCGGTTGTTCATCAAAACTTTAAATCGGAACACAGAATGCAATTCACCTGGAGAGATCCTTTGGGGCAGTATTCGGTTAGGAGGCAACAATGCGGCGGCGGATCGGTACAGGCACCGTAAAATCGTACAAGATGATCGTGCTGGAGATCCTTCATCTGTGAAAGTCACCAACATCACCACTCATATGAATTAAAGCCTGTTACATGCAATACCGTTTACTGAAGGAGGATTATGCGAAGAGAGAAAGAGAGAAAGAGAGAGAGAGAGAACTTATTGAGAAAATTGCGTCCCGAATTATGTGTTAAGGAATTGTATTTCACAAATTAAAGTTGACAAGCAATAACTTGTGAAGCTTGACATGCGTTTGTGAAGTCAGCTACTCACCCGCTTTAACTCCAGCAACAAAGGTCTTGAAATCTCCACGTTCCTCGGTATAAATTTTATAGCGACTTTCGAATTCTGAAACAAATTGCGATTTCACGGTTGACGGAAATATTGACTGACAATTCTTTGCTGCCTCATGAAACTCGTATGGCCATGAAAAAAAAAATATATATTGTTATACTCGTGCTACTATTTTACTTGAGCGAACTGAATCGAGAGAACTTCTAGTGAGAAATAATCGCGAGGAGAGAAATTCGGCTATTAAACGCCATACAGATTTGAAGACGAGTCGTCGACCTGAATGGTGTTGATTTGCTCTATAGTAATTAAGCCTAAGATAATGTCACTAAGTTTTTGTGAAATAATTTCAATTAAATATTTAGTTAATATAATCAAATATTTAATAATATTTAATAACTGTTTGGTAACCACTTAATAATCGATTGATTATTATTATGTTGAGTTATTATTAAAATATAATTATTAAATACTACTAAATATTTGGTTATATTAATTAAACATTAATTGAAATTATTTCACCAAAGCTTGAATATTTACCAAACTTTTTTTCCAGTATGGGTCGGAAAAGCTCAAGAGCGATGCCTGGGCGTAACAATATATACATATGATATTCGCAGATATTATATATACATATGTATATATGTAGATATATGTATACCGTCCGGTGTCTTGCAAAACGCGATGTGCGGAAATATAAATTGGATCATCGTTGAATAATGACGAATTTCGACGGTTTTTATATTTAGTAACAAATAAGCTTCACGAGAAATAACTCAGGCTACCAAAGATGATTGAAACGAAACAAATTTTATGAAAAAATATTTTTAGTTACAACAGTGCGTTGGGACGAAATATTAATAAATCATTCATTCTACCTTTTCCATTCGGACATATTCGTCGCTCGATTGTTTAACGTTCTATAGCAGCAATACTTCTATTTCAAAAAAAAGAGTAGAATGAATATTGATTGGCAGACGCGAACAACACAAATCTGTATTCGACGTCAGATTTTAT
>QKQZ01033507.1:0-12150 GCA_003595255.1 Solenopsis fugax
TCCTGTCTATGGCGCTGCGGCTGACAACTAATTTCTCTTCCCGTCTGACTTTTTGTACCCCCGCGCTCGTCCATGGCGCGCGAAACTAGCCCCTCGCGTACCCCGGAAATCATTTTTTTCTTTTTTCGTCGTATGCGGGCGCCGCACCTGCGGGCTGCAATGGGCTCAGCCTCAATTGCAATTACCGGCGATAATTAAAAGGCTACGATTCATAATTAAGAGACTTGAAAAAATTCTTAATGAATAGGCGAGACGACGACGGTGCCTTTCCTGGAGCATTGTTCGCGGAATCGTGTCATTGTGTCTCCTCGCAAAAATAGCTTCTGAATAACTGGGTGAAAGAAATTTCCCGCAAATACATACATACATACATACATATATATAATATTATTATTATTATTATTATCGGGAGACACGAAAGCGCTCCTGAACGAGAGATATTTTCACTTAGGATCACATATTTATTGGCACTGGGCCAATCTTGGAACCAATTTTGGAACCTGCAGCGCCGAGTGAATCAAACAGGATCGTTTATCACGCGCATCCATGTTATTGTTTGCCTTTCTGCGAAGCAAATAAATTTAGTACGCCGCGAAACGGGCGGTTGTCGATGCTCGATGGTATACGTTACCCGTAGATCCGTCGTAGGTACGAACAGGAGGCGAATACGACGGCGACGGCGGCGGCTCTCCGCTCTGCCGGCACCCCTGATTCTATGAATGAAGAAAAAGCACTCTCGTAAATTGCGGCGGCGCATTCCTCCGTATCGCACCTGCGATTCGGTGCCCCTCTCAGTGCGGCTGAGAGAGAGAGAGAGAGAGAACACGATATTTTATATACCTCAACCCCTTCGGTCGCGAAAGCGCAGAGACCTCTCCTCTCGCGCGCCCTTCGAAATTTATTCATTCATCAATAAATCCGACGAACGGGTGCGTAAAAATCCTAGAATCGTATAGGCGTGGAAATAATTTCAAAGTGGCTTTTTTTACGAGCGCGATTGGCGCCGGAGAATAAAAAGACGAGGACGCGAAAACGCGTATTTTATTCGCCTTTTGGTAGCTCTTTTGAAATCACGCGGGAGCGAATCCACAAAACAAATTCGCATTAAGGAACGCGTCAATATTTATTGTGCACGCGCTCGTGGACTTACACCTGTCTAGTGCCTCTCTTGTGCAATGCGGAAAAGAAATGCAGGTTGTTGCAACCATGACTAACGTTTTCGACTCTCTCTCTCTCTCTCTCTTTCTCGCGCTTTTCCATTCTTTTATTTCACGTCGCTCTCCTTTTTATCCGTTTTCCCTTTCCGCGTATGCGCGAGAAGAGTCATCTCTGATTAAATTACCTCAGGACAAATAACGTTAAACACGCACATATGCGTCAGGCGTAAATTACATCAAAAGAGTCATGTTGAATAAAAGAAGCTAAAGCATAACTGTGTTGAGTTTTTTCTTTTTAAATGCAATTCTAAGCAGAATTTGCAAGCGAAGAAATATCTCGTACGGTTTGTTTGATCCAAATTAATACGGATTCTCACAAGCGCGGTGTTACGTTGGCGAAACAAATCGAGCATTAACTCCGGATATCTTTCGTTTGGTTTTACTATAAGCTTGATTAAAGGATGGTCCCTGCTCCTTAAGCTATCAGCAGAAGCAAGGAAATTAAAAGGAAAAAAAGAAGAAGAAGAAAACTGCGTTAAAATTATTTTTGCTTGTTAAAGTCGGAGGGGGGAGGGGAGGGGGAGAGTTTCCGTACTCGTTCCTCGTAAAGGCCATTCTGCAAGAGCCGCGGTACGTGCTAATACAAACGTGCAATTTGCATACGCGACAATTTGCATTTATGCCCGCCGCTAACTGGTTCGGCCGGCAAGCGAAGCGGGATAAAAAGGAGAGGGACGCGCGAATTCCCGGGGCCGGGAAGTACCCGAAGTGGAGAAACGAAATTTTCGCAGGGCGGTTCGCCGGCCGCATTTTGTAGTCCGGTCGCGATCGCGCCGAGCTAAAACCTACGCGCGCACGCACGCGTTTATTTCGCGGCTCCCGCGACACAGCATCCGGGTGGCATCCCTTATGAGATTACGCGGCGCACCGCCAACACACGTGGAAAATTAATGCGCGTTTTCAACTGCGGCAGAAGAGAGGAGAGGAGAGGAGAGGAGAGGAGAGGCGAGGGTGAAGGGCGGTCCATTGTCGCCTCCGCTAGAAAGTTAGCCTACCACAAACTTGCTGGAAGGACGATGAGTCTTGCAGGAGGCAACTATGTGTGTCTTGTTTCGTGGGACGCGCGCGTACATTGAAGCCGACGTACACAGAAGTGTACCACGGTACTGCTGTGTGACAATGAGCGCGGTTCAAAATTATTACCGTTATTTCCTCGTAGTCATTAATTAATACGAAAGAAAGAGGAAAAAGGCATCCCCGTGGAAGTTATTCAAGAGGTATTCAAAGGCCGCTTTACAACGTAATTGAATTAACTCTCTCGTTTCGGGTAAAATAATCGCATTGTCTTTCCGTCCAGCCGACGCATCCGAGATATCCGATCGATAGGCGCATAATACTGCGAATTAGTAGCATGTGGCGTAATTTATTTCGAATTATACACGAGAAATTACAATTCTAGAACAATTATTCATATTCGATTATTTCAATTATTTATGAATATCTCTGCCCATGCCGCGGGTAACGCGGTTACCTGCGGGGAGAGCAATCATTTTCCGCTGCGGAGGCGCGCAATAATAACGAATAATTCTTCGGCTGTAGCGCGAGCTTTTAAATGTTTTTGCAGCGTTACCATTCATCGAGACATGGGCCCTCCAGTGGAATTACGGCGGCATCGCGCAAATGTAAGTGGAGAATGCAAATTAATGCGCGCACTTCGCGGCGAGAATGCTGTGACTCCCATTGTTTCGCTCTCCGCTCTCCGCTCTCCGCTCTCACCCTCGCGCTCTTCTCATCGCTGCCGCCCGCTGCTTCTTTTACCTTTAACGAGCACCCTCCACCAAGGGACGTATGTTTTTCCATAAAGCCAGCCGGTAAATGCGCTCGTTCGCTAATACATCGGGCTAGCTTTTCGCGAAGGAGAGAGAGAGAGAGAGAGAGAGAGAGAGAGAGAGAGAAAGAGAGAGAGGAGGAAGGGCGAGGGGAGGGAAAAGCGCGCGGTATTAAATTTGTAAGAAAGGGTTGAAGGGTCTGATGGGCGTAATGGAGGCTCTCCTTCTTGTTTCCCCGCGTACTATTTTGAAAGAAAAGTGCCGCGGGTGGCATCGGATGAGAGGGAGGGGGAGGGTTGCTGGTTGACGACGGTGAGTGGATGGTGGATATATCTTGTCGCGAATGGAAGAGTAGGGAGGAGTAGAAGGGAGCACGACGTAATTTAATGAAACAAATGGAGACACGAGTCAACTGCGCAAACACTGGAAGGAGAGACGGGATGAATGGAGGACGAAAGGAGAGAGGGAACGTGGACCAGAGCGGAGGACGAGCGAGATGGCGGAAGCCGTGATAGGGAGAAAGCGAGATTGGGCAGAGAAAGACGGACAGAGATAAAGAGAGAAAGAGAGAGAGAGAGAGAGGAAGGACGAAAGACGTAGGAGCGTGTTTGCGCGCGAGAAAGAGAAATAGAGTCTTCCTGCAATTCAATTTCACCGGCGCTTCCACTCGGGAGGCATTCACCTCTGCCGGAGGGACCGACTTACCCGTCCCGTCGCGCCGCTACGTTCAACTCCCCCGCGTCCCTTGCGTTAGAAACCTCTCTGAGGTCTCGGAAAGTTACCCGCAACCTGGCAGATCTCCCTCCCGAATTTCGGCTGAATATTACCCACGTCGTAGATGAGAGTCGTCGTTGCTTTCCCCTCCCCTCCCCTCCCCCCTCACCTTCACGCGGCGAAAGCAAAGTGAAACCCCTCGGCGCGCTCCGACTATCCTTTTCTTTTTTTCTCTCCTTGCTCCGTCGGCGGGCATAAGCTTACGACGAAGGTAATTATTTTTCTATTCTCTCTTTCTCGACGTAAACACGAAACCGAGACAAGCGCAGTCCCCTGTTACACGGGGATTTTTCCGACGGTCGATTTAAGCTTCTTGGACCTTCTTGCAAGCAATCCCATCATCGTAGATCTTTTGTAATATCATGCTTATTATAGTTTTTAAATGTTACTTGGGTCATTTTTCAATTTCCATTAATAACAAACTTAATAACGAACTTAATAAAAGAGAAAAAGTGCAGCAGCATTATCGACTCCATTATTTTCTCCTGCCACGGCGCGGCGCGGCGTCGTCGTGTTCGATCGCGATGGTATCTTCGCGAAAACATGTCAGAGTATTAAGCATAAGAAATTTATTCCACGACGCGTAACATCGCAATTTGCAATTGCGCCGGGCGTTTCGTCGCGCCGCGCCGCAAAGGGATGCAGAACGACACCGTCATGCAGTAGTACAGGCGACGCTCTATCGCGGCCGATGCAGGCGAATCCGCACGGGGTTAGGAGGTCTACATACATAATGCAGAATGTGCACGGAGGTCAAGCTGAACTACTCAACTGTGTCAGGGTTACCGTTCCTCCTTCGCGGTCGATCCCCACGTGCGGTTTCGAGCACCCCGAGACCCTCCGTCTCCCGCAGTCCCGCGCATCGCAATCCGCTCTCCTCTCTTACGACTCGCTCTCTTTCATCCCGCCTTCGTTTCTCGTTATCTCTGCTACTAATTGGCGACTCCGCTTTCTCATTTTTATTGACATTGTTATTACTAATTAAGCACCCTCCCCTCGGTGAGGGGAAAGTCGTAACGCGACCAACGAGATAATTAGAAGCCAGCGAGGGGTGCTCAATCCCGCTCGAGAGTGTAAGAGCGCGCAAAAATTGCGATTAGAATCTCGAGTAATTTTCGTCAGAGGCAGGTGGAAAATAAACGCTTCGCGATAACGTTCGCGGCTCGAATACAAATGAGTCCTGACGAGAGAGATTAACTCCGCGTGGTGTGCGAGAGAGCGGTGGATGCGAGCTAGTCTTTTTAACAAGGTTACTTTAATAACGAAAAGTGGAGGGATTGCGGTATGCAACGTTTTACTAGAAAACTCTGCTTACATAGGTAAACGAGTAGCAGAGCCAAGGCGAGCGTTAAGCAGACGGCCGCCTACGTCTACATATGAAGCAGAAAACTTCAATTAAATGTGGGAGCAGCAAGCACCTCCCCGGCTGCTTTAATCAAATTTCGCGCGCGCTTCGCGAGTATATTTCGTATAACATGATGAAAGAGTATCTCGCGATGGGGCGCGGAAACCGTCCTCGTGTTTCCGTGAAATTAGACGCGCGAGATTCAGCCGTAAGTTTAATCACGCGAGAGACCAGAAGGACCGGGGAGACTCCAGTTATGATTTCCGAGTTAAACAATCCATGGTACGCGCTGGCCATTAAGATCCTTATTATCCCGCGCAAACGGCCCGCAGGATCGAGAGACGGAATTGTACATCGCGCCGCGATAGAGGAGCACGCGCATGTACACACAAGTATATACGATACGCGTGTATCTATTCACCCACACGTGTGTACACGTATACGACGACCGTAGAAGCTATTCGCGCCCGTGGTATTTTCGTTCATCGGATATACGAGAAGGATTCCGCGGCAAAGATAAACAACTGTTCGAGTGTTTGCCCTACCGAGACAATTTTCTCGCCACCGACGTGACTATGGAAAGTAGCGTAAGATGCCTACCTTGCCGCCCCCTTTATGCCGCCTACCCTTTTTCGCCCTGGAAATTCAATCAGCCACCCAAGGACTCGCGATTTTACGAACGGTACACTTTCTGCCAGACACCTGTCCTGGCGAAAATTGTGTTTATATCTGTAAAGAGTTTTATCGATGATTACACTGAGAGAAAAAATTGTAATGGTGACAACTATAAGGGGACAACCATACAAATTTTGTTAATATAATTATAATATATAGTTAAGTGAACTATATTGTAGTTATTGCAACTAAGTTTATAGTTATAATAAGAAAACTAATAAAAATAGTTGCAATTAATAACAAATATAAGAAGGTCAATTAACCGAGCATGACAAGTTGGAAAAATTATGTATTAGAGGTTTATTACAAACAACATAAGTCTATAAAGTGACAAAACGTTTCGGCTGTACTTAGCCGCTATTAAAAATAGTTGCAATTACTTTATTATATATTGTAGTATACTACAACTATTTACTGTTAATGTTCTTAACCGTATTAATTTAGTTGCAATACCTATAATACCATATAGTTCACTTAACTGTACATTATAATTATATTAACAAAATTTGTATGGCTGTCCCCTTATAGTTGCCATCACTACAATTTTTTCTCTCTGTGTACGAACAACTATTTATGAAGAATTTCGTTGATGGTTATACTGTTTGAAAGCACTTGGTAAATCCTCTATTGAATAACAATTTTACAAACACTTGGAAAATTATAATGGTAATTTACTTTGGATCAGCATTTTCGGTAAACAGAGCTTTCTTTATAGTTGATTTTAGATGTTTGAGTAAAATTAATAACTTCGTCAAGATACACATAAAGGTAAAATAGATGTCAATTGTAACGGCAATAGCAGAGAAAAAAAAACTTGTAAAGTTTTTCTGGATCCCGCGTTAAGTCAATCGCACGTTAACAGCGGTCTAGGCTAACTTTCAAGTCCGCCGGTCTAGGTCGGAAGCCTGCAGGGTTTCGCAAGGAGGATACATAATTCATACGAATGCAGCTTGGAAATTGGATTCAGTTAAAGAGTCGCGCGCTGCGCCGTAATGCCGTACGCCACGCCAATTGCGCACAAAGCCGCGCGCGATACTTCCCAAATTGCCCGGTCGCCGTTGCACGTCCTTTAATTTGCAATTTGCGATCCCGAGCGCGCGAGCAGCCCAAGTTGCACGAAGGTAGCTTCGCGCAACGACGTCGAAATCGCTGGCAGCTTACGGCGGAACAGGTGCCACCTCACCGGGGAATTAGTTCTCTCACCGAGGACGGGGTGGACTCGATTGCCATTTCCCAAAAGTGATATCCAGTTCCGTAAGTTTCTCTCCGGCGCGCCGCGACGCAGCGGCGGGACGGCGAGAACTTGCCGCGTAAAGCAAGCGAGTTTCATAAAGCCGGGGTACCGATCGCCATATACCTTCCACTACGCTCCGCTCTCGGCCCGCGAGCCCTCCCGCCCGTCTAAATAAGCTCGTGAAAACGGCATCGAGACTTTCAATGCACTGCGCCGAGCCGCTCTGAAAGAGCTCAAGGGCTCGCCTATACTTGTTTCCAAAGTATTAATGAGCGACTCTCGCTTCAAAATTCGGAGCAGCCCCGGCGGCGTTTCATAGTTTTATAAAATCGCGACCCTCTCGGCAGGAACTCCGCGTCGGTTTTAACCCATAACCACAGGTTGTTATGACGTTGGCTTGTATAAATTGACCTAATTGGATGTTGACGCGGAGTATGCAAATTGGTCGCGAGCGCAAATATTGATTGTTTGTCCTAATGAAGCAGCGACGTAGCGGCGAAAGCATTTGAGAATAAAACCCGGCGCGGTATCGATGAAACGCGAAAGTAGGGGGAAAAAATGTAATTCGGATTTTTGTGTACAGAGAGAGGTGTTTTAGTGAAAAGTTCCCGACACGCTCTTGGTCGCGATATAGTACGGGAAAATGTAAACGTAATATTATACACTTCAGAAAATTCAAATATGGTTCGATATCAAACTATAGGAAAACTGGAACGTATCTACTTTAAGATCACACCAAGTAGACCAGCTTCGCCTAGAACAAAGTTTGAGAAACTTTCACATAAACCAAAAAGAGTTCGATTAAATATTGATGCAAACATCGAGTAAAGTATCGTAGCTGAGCGTTGCTCACTCAAAACAATTTGACGAAACAGATATCATCTCGCGAAAATGTTTCAACGAAGAACTCTTGGATATTATTACCACTTTACATGACTCCGTCGTGATAAACTTCCTTCTTGAAGGAAGTCACTCGGAAGTTGGATAAATTAATTTTCTCATATATATGCATACAGGAGACGTTAGCAGATAATCATAAGTTTTTCCACGCGTTTTACTGATAAATTATTTTAGTAGACATGTATAAAATTTTGAATTGCGCGCCTCGTGATAGGATACAAACAAAATTACGTTTCTAAAAAAAAAGGTAAAAAAAGCGATTATGTATGTGCTCCTCGAATAAAAAAACTTCTGTACTAAAATCCAAATGGTAATATCTTTAATTTTTTAAAAGTAAAATCCAAATGATATGTATAGATTTTTTATATTTTTATTTCTTATATTTTTGGAAAATACCATGTGAATTTTACTTTAAAAAAATGAAGGTATTATCATTTGGATTTTAGTACAGAAGTTTTTTATTCTAGGAGTGCATACATTTGGTTCTTTTTTTACTCTTTTTAAAAAAGTAATTTTATTTATTATGCATTTTAGTGTCACGCATCTCATAAGTATTTTCTCTATATGCATGTGACTGCAAATGCAAATTTATAATATACAATATATCCTTTTATAATATACTACACGTGATATCCGCAAATTGTAAAGCTATTTATCGCCTTTATTCATCGCCTTTGTACTCTTAAATAAATATATTTTGTTTATAAACGTTACAATCTAATAATAATGATTATAAACTATACTATGCTATATACATATATGTATATAAAATAAATATGTTAGTTTTATTATAATTTTCTACAAAAATTACGTTGTTTAGTAGAGATTATTATATCATTTTATTATTAATATTTATTAGCAGGTTATCTATTTTCTTCTACTTTGTTATTTTCCTTCACTAACTGTTCTTTCTATAATATATGCACTTAATTTATAAATTCCAAAACGAAACAAAACGATTCATGGTTCACGTTTTTAAAAGACGCTTGTATAAATGTTTATCACTATGACACGAAATATACTAGCTGTCAAATAGTTGTCAAAATATCAAATTTGACACAAAATCAACGATGAATTCATCAATTTCTCGCGAGCAAACGAGCGCTAATGTGTCAAAAATATAAACCGTACATGGGCGACGACACAAATGACAATCTCTTGATTAAATAAATAAAGTACGAAGTAGCGGCGTGTTGATTCTCGTAGATGGGTATCTTTTCGGGCGATTCTTAAACGAATTAAACGTAAATGTTTCCACGTCGATGGAAAACATCGCGGTATCGTGCTGCTTTAGAAAGATATTTTATCGACTATGTCGACAGAAACGAGTCGCGTGGAACAAGGCTATTGCGAGCCCTTAGCTTCCTATCCTCTACTCCGCGTCTTTGCTAAACAAGTTCGTGAAAATGGTATTGACTTTCAACAAGTTTTCCCGGGTGAAGCGCTGGTCGGTCGTTGCCCTTAACTTGTCGCTTCTTGGGAATATTAATAAACTTCTTTCACGATAGAAAGTGCAAAGCAGTGGAAAGTGCTGCAAAGCGAAATATTCTGTACATTAAAATCGAATTAATAAAATAGTGTTTCATGAATAATGTAATTGTCAACGTTATCCACCACTATCATATAGCTGAATATTCGCTGTAGCTGTCTTTCAGCATCAAAGAGACATAAGAAATAATACATTTGAGGGAGACGTTCAAACGGAATGCGAATGTTTTTCAATTAAAACACGTCTTGCCCGGTCTGCATATTTTGACTTTGTAAAGAAAATCAACGTGGAAAGTTCCCTTTTAAATCGATTCGCAGGAAGATATCGTGTTTCTTCAGGGAGTCCCTTCACCTTTGCGCCAGTTAGAAGTTCGCAGAAATGATATCGATCTCTAATAACGTTTCCGCAGAAACTCACCCGCTACTTAGTGGCCCCCTGAAATATTCATTAACTGCTGCAAAAGACGTAGAATTCGCAATTCTACCGCGGCTTTAGTCGAACTATTATTAGTCGGTAATAGTCCGATAAAATAGGGATGATAAATTCGATTCTACGAAAACCAAATCGAATTTCAAGCACAATCGCGGTGGACGCTCATGCATTTTCATGCGGATAGCTTAAGTTGGCACGTCGATACATTGCATAATAATCGGCGTCGCTGAAATTGCAATATAAGGGTCGCAACCGCAATACCGCAGTTTGTAATGTAATAATAACATTGAGTATATCAATAATTCAATTGTATATAAATCTAAAGCTTACACCCATTAATCCTCACATCAGCCAATCCGCGGTATATATATTTCCATATATAATAACCGGCATTATTAATAAAATCTAATATTGAAAACGTTAATACGCACGTCTACTTTACCACGGGGGAGCAAATTAAATTGTCAATGCAGCTTTTCGAATCCCGATCGATCGACGTGTGGCGGGCAGACTCGCGCCGCACCTCGCCTCGCCTCGCCGCGCCGGTGCAACACTATTTCGAGAACCAACCCTTCATTAACATTTAACTCGTTTGGCCAGCCCCGAGTTCAGCTCGATCTCCAGAGGATACGGCAACTACCTTAAATATCAAGCCTGCACGTCGGTTGCAGCGCGTCGGTAGCCTCGCCCGATGTCGCTCGGGGGATGAATTATCAAAATTCCCGCAATAAGTTCCGCAGCCGTGCGCCGGATGACCTGAGCGACAGTATATCCGTGACACGCATAAGGAACGACCCACGCACGACGACGGCTCACGCTCGGCCTGTCCGAGACTGTCAGGCTGTTTTATTTGTCGTCCATTTATACGCCATTATGTCGCAGGATTATATTCTGAATTATTGAGTTCAATTTCCCGAGGGTTGCTTCGTCCGATTGAATTTTTTACTGTGGCGCAATGAAAAATGGCTTTCGTCGATTTTAATTGTTTTATCCCGCCAGTTTGTATATAAAAAAAGGGCAATTTGCGTTTTCGCAACGAACAATGTCGCGCCGCGCGCGGCCTATTACAACAAATGCCCACGCCCATTATCATCTCGTATACGGGTAAACGTATTTCGGCCGAGTTGATCGGCGGAAGGTGAGGGGGAGGGGGAGAGGGCTATTGTTTGAACCGTTCGATACGACGCATGTTCGGCGAGGTACTTTGATCAGGGATGGAAACGGACGCGGCATGTTTATGGTGCAAGGGTAATAAGACAAACGAAGTTACGACCGCATTTGTAGTTTATCGATACTTCGTTGCCCGCGCATGCTCGGGCATTCCACGGGGATTGAATTATCGATACACGTCGCCTGACACGTTGACTATCGGAAGGGTAGCGCCTCTCTCTGACTCTCCTCTCTTTTCAATAAACTTTATCGGCCAGATAAATATTATTAGCCAATAAGCACATGCTCTTGCTCGATATCTCGATACCTCATCGTACGATACCTCCGTTAACCTCGGGGAAATCCCGGCCGAAAGAACATCTCTTCTTCTTTTAACTCTCAGCTGACATACTATATTGGATTCGATATTTTGCCACACATGGGTGTACGTCACCCGACCATTTTCAATTGCGGTATATCTCGGTATCTAATGCATAGAATTTGAACAATTTTTTTTATAATCGATACGCCAGAAGGTTAAGAAGAAGACTAAATAGATGCGAGAAGTTGAATATATTCGAAATATTCGGAAGAGAAGGAGCGAATGATTTATGAATGCCAAGCATTTTTATAAAAATGCCGGGGTGTGTCAGTTGAGGGTTAATAAAAAACAAAAAGAGAGGAGCGTTTATCGTTCTGTAAAAAAAAAAATACTTTAAGACACAATGCCACAATTTCGAAAAATGTCGTGCCGTTTTCGCACTCTCATTGTTTCACGCCACAAAAGTGATTCTACATTCGCCACGAAATAAAAATGTTACGACGTTACGTCTCATTATTCAGAAATTGGGGTCCGGGCTACCGTAAGCGCCAGTCCGTTCGCGCATGTTACATTTCATCGGCGAGAGAAAAGGGAGAGAAGAGAGAGAAAAGAGAGAGAGAGAGAGAGAGAGAGAGAGAGCACAGGCTGAGTTCTACATGAATAAAATACCAGGAATGAAAAATAAAACGAAGGCGAGTGACCCACATGACTGTCGCGAATACGTGTAAACACGCGGCGCGTCGGCATGGCACTCACGCGAAAGGGAACGACTTATTCGCTGGAAAGCCTCGCTCAACCGGCATGCAGTTCGGACGTGTGCAACCCCGTTGGAGAAATCCTCGCG
>QKQZ01033511.1:0-33266 GCA_003595255.1 Solenopsis fugax
GGTCGCCTCCTCTCATCCGGCGACCTCGTTGCCATTGCCCCAAACCAGGACGCGTGACACACTGCGCGTGGTTCCCTGCAGATACCGGTGTATCGTGTGTCCGCGGTTTCCCGAATTATCGTCCTTTTTTTCATTTTATTTATTTTTTCTTTTTTAACAGCCCGTATCTCTCAGAAAACTTTGACCACGAGCCTTTACCTTCTTTGCTCTCTTTTTTTCTCTTGAGTCTGGCGATATATATATATATATACATATATACCTATATATACATACATATGTATACATATACATATAACGTACATATGTATGTCGCTATGTATTTTTCCTCGATGTCCTAGGACGCTTGTCTGAGCGTGTTATTAACTAACCCACCCACGCAGTGAAAACGCCGCGATTCCGGTACACCTGTCCGTTTTTTTCAATTTTCCCGGAAGCTTTCCGAATTATATTTTTTCCGCCCAGCGTACCTTTTTTTACTCTTTTTATTCCTTCCTACCCCGTAACATGTCGTATATGTTTGGTGTTTCCGCCTTTATTTCGTTCTCGTCCGCACCTCGCCGGTAGTGAGACTGCATGGTTAACGTTCAATTTGCCGATGCGGAGGAAAGTTCAAGATCCCGTTTTCTTCTCAAATTTCTGCGAAAGTTCTCTCAAATCATAATACTTACTTCGCCCATCTCACGATCTACCTTAAGTCCCTGGCTCATACTTTTTCTCTTCTCATTTTCTCTTACAGTATATATATATATTTTGGATATTATCTTTGAAATCCCATTTGATTCCCTCCTTTATTACGTTACAGTGTTACATCAAATATAGCACAGAGAAAACTCGAATATTCGCAGTGTTTTCTTTCGCAAATTTCACTGAATTCGTCAAATTATTATTTTTTAATTCCTCTTCCAATTCGCTTCTAATTTTGTTGAAACACCGCTATTACTGCCAAGCCCTTTCAAATTTCCTTCCATTCGTTTGCTATGTTCACTATATATTTTTTTTAATGTTATGTGAAAATCTTTCTGACTACGTATTTTATTAACTCACGTGAAATGTGTTATAGATAAAATCTCTCGAGTTTAAAAGACATTCTCTTTTTCGCAGTGTACAAGAAAATATCCTTTAAATAATTGTCTTTGAAACTTGTGCGAATAAGCTTGTCGATATATTGCATTTATTAAAAATTTTACGTTCGTCAAGGAATCAAAAAATTGGAGATGTATAAGAGTCTCCTTAATTTTTGCGATCTCTTCTACTTTCCTTTAAAATCTGATTAACTCGTTTAATCCCATTATCAAGCGTACGCTTGATAGGCACACTGTGCCATGTTCTTTACGACATAATTAGCCTCTCTGAAGCGCGAAATAAGGGAAGACAACGCGCAAAGCTTTTCTGAACAGTCTTCCGTTTTACAGAGACAAAAGAAAGGAGAGATTATGGATTGTGCTAATAATTACCTTGCTCGTATTTCGTGAATAGCTTATGATAATTGAACTATTTAATTAAGAAATTAGTAGATAAGATTTTAAATATTATCTGGTTATAGCATTTTGTAATGAAATTTTATTTATTTACTACTTAATCTATCTAGTTGTCATGTGACAAGTTTTAGTTTTCATTATCTTAAACACATTTGTCAGAATGTGTTCTTAAATATCACTGTCCCTGTGCTTCCATCAAGTAGTGCAACGCAATAATTGCATACGTTACATAAAAGTGTAAATTCATGCGAATTGTACAAGTTAATGAGAGTGCTTCATACACATGCACGTATGACTTAGGGGACCTATAGTTTCCTTTCTTCCGTGCAATATCTGTTTAGAATATCTCGACTCACGTGAGGTCTAGATGTGTATATAATCGATGAATGTATGAATACAAATCAGGTTTCTTAATCTCGCGAGCGAAGTGCCAACATCAGTTAACCGGGATGTAGGCATAGTATGTAAAAATCCCAGAGCTACCAAAAGAGACAAATGTACGCAACAACGTTATATAACGTTACTACTATTAATAGAGTGCATAATTAGACGCTTCGGTGTACACGTAATGTCGCCCGTATCCATTATCTGTATGCGATACAACCGAACGTGATTTATTGCGATCCGACCACGGAATTGAATGGTCATTGTTATGAATAACATTTGCTTTTAATGCATCGATTAAAGCGCATTTACGTCATCGTCCACCAGGTATATCGACCACCATAAATCGGGCTTATTAAAAGTTGAATTATTCGCGACGGATTACACTGTCATGCGTACCACATGCGTTTCAAGTCTGTCCCACTTTTTCCTCGCGCAGGAATCGAAGTAAGTAATTGCTGTACGGTGACGGAGTTATGTAGGTAGGGGATGTAGCGCGTTCATAACTTTTCCGTGCCACTCGCAATCATATTCTAAATAGAGCATCTACTAATAGCTGATTATCCGCGCGATTCATTACACGACGTTCATTACATTCAGTAGCCAAGCAGTAATACCAAACTCATGAGCGATGATCGTTCGACGCTGTTGTTTTTTTCACCTCCTTTTTTCTTCTCTCTCGAGAAGAGCTTTTTTCCCTGGACATTTTAACAATGCAACGGGGGACCTAGGCTATCTCGGCCAGTATTTCAACGCGATACGAGTCTGTGACAAATAGCTACCGATGTAATGAATATGAAACGCAATCCCTCCCCTTCCCCCTTTAACTCGTTCCTGGCAACCCTTTTGCCCCACCTTCGTCCATAATATGACGCATGATGTCGTACGCGCTGTAACGTAAAACGTTAAAGCATCTATCTATTCGTTTGTTATACGAGAATATTCGTTTCTTCTTGTTTCCACCGGTGGATCATAATAAAAGGAGGAAAATTAGGTGCGAGTGCGACATTCACACTTTTCCGTTCGCGCGAATACAATTTTTTTTATTTGCTTAAAGGAGTCCATTTATATTCCGTTTAATTAATTTTACACGATTATTTTAAAGTAACAGTTTTTCAATCATTAACAATTTATATAATTGGAGACATTCGACCGTTAATGTAGTACATACAAATTGAAAAAGGAACGCCTTCTACGTCATAGCTAGATCTTATTGCTTCATATTTATTTATGTGATTTAAGAATAAGTAATATCACATTAATTAATTGAAAATCAATTTAATTAATGTGATATTACTTATTCTTATTCGTCTTAGAGCTGCGTTATGACCGGAAAAACAATTCGGCGCGTAGTCGGATGAATTTGAAAAAGGTATATAAAATCACACAAATAAATATGAAGCAATAAGATCTAGCTATGACCGTAGAAGGCAATCTTTGTTCAATTTGAATTTATATACACAGTAAAAATGAGTATCAAATCAACAATTCATTGTTTCATATATAAGCAAGAATATAAAATCTTCTTGGAAGAATTTAATAATCTTGATCAGACATAATTTGCTTACGTGAAGAGAAAAATTTTCTCCATGTAAGCAAATTATGTCTGTTTAAGATTATAAATTCTTTTATGAAGATTTTATATTCTTGCTTATATATGAAATAATGAATTGTTGATTTGATATTAATTTTCTTTCTGTGTAATGTTTCATTCTTTTAGGAAACATTTTTGATATATTTTTTATAGAGCAGAATAAATTTATATATTCATTTTTACTGAAGTTAAATGCACGATTTATATGGGAAAAACAAACTAATATTGCGAAGAAAGAATCTTATCTTTACGAGAAACTATAATAATAGTAAATGATTATGATAGTATAGCATAACGTTATATATGTATACTCTATTTATTTCCTTAATTCTCCTGCGCTAATGAGCTAGAAATAATAATGTTGTGGGCAAAATAAGTAATAGTACAAAGACATTCATATATCTTGCACAATACCCTGCCATATCCCGTACCACGTTCACCGACTGCAATAAAAGATGCTCTTAAAAGCACTTAAGCTATAGACTTTTCGTATTAACATCCATTTATTATTTATTTTTCTTGCCTTAATGATAATCATAGCAGTTCGCGCAATTGCGAAAGAGCAAGGCGTTAATAATAACAGCAGCGACATGGACGTATGCAACATCTTTATGCGATGTGTGCAGAAAGATTATCCGATGACAAATGAACAAACACATGGCCTGCGCTGCTTCTCTTTTCCTGTTACACGATTAATGCTACGATACTGTTCTCTCTCGGTTTACGTCTAGGTATCACAGCTTCTCACTCTTACGCGTCGCGCGAATGTGTACGTAACATCGCATGCTAATTGCTCGGCTGGTTCAAGTAAATCCCCATGAAATTACAAGAATGGTATAACATCACCAGCGCCATCCTGCTGCACCTGATAATAGCTAAGTCGAAAGTTCCTGCGTAATTAAATCTCTACGGCATGTCGCTTAAACTTATCGTTTCTTCGGTAGCTTTTCTGCGTTAATAATGTTCATTTGCACGAACGTCCAGCAGTCACTAAAATTTAAATGAAAACTTTAGAGATCTTTGGCAAGATTCACCAAACACGAAGACTATTATTTGAGTCATACATTTAATTAACATTATTCTGAAAAAGTAATTGTTGAATATAAAAAACAGAGAGAGAGAGAGAGAGAGAGAGAGAGAGAGAAAGAGAGAGAGGAAGAGAGAAATGAATTGCCTATAATGTGAGTGATAAATATTTTTATAATTTAAATTTCGCATGAAATGTCAAAAACAATTATAATTCAATATTCTTTAAATTTGATATATGAATTAACACAGCAGAGGGGAATACCAGGAAGAAAATATTCTCGCAAATTTAATTTTGTTCCTACATGTGAACAGAAAAATACTAATTATATTCGTAGCCTCGAGAAATGATGGTTACATTAATAAATATTATTACAGCAGAATGGTAAAAAAACATGCAGAATCGCTCGTATTCACATGTTTCGTAATATGCAAATACGTATACTGAACGTTTATTCGCATATGTTATGTGGCTGACGTTTTATTGCAGCCGGATTTGTTATATTTCCTTGCTTTTCTTCCCTGGCGACACCGAGATCTACGTGTGTCAGAGGTATAAAATTAAATTTATGTCAAAGATAATTGCCACATCGCTACGATGCGACGTCACTCAAGTTTCTATTACAGTGATGTAGCGGTGTTTTCGCGTATCTATGGACGTATTATAGACACATTCCTATGTGTATGTAATTGAAATTAAAGAAGTATAGTGTATATGGTGCCTATAGATAAAATATAATTATGTAGGAAGATACGTTTACAATTGCAGTAAATTTGACGAAGAAGAAATAAATTCTTCTTCAGAATGAAAATTTTAAATATGTTAAAAATATTGAAGATCAATGATTGTTTTATTGGAAGTGTGAAAAAGTGTATACATTATTATTTAGTTTAATTTATAACTTATTATTTGATAATTACTAAAGATCGGTTTGGATAAAAAAACTTTTTGCTTAAAAAAAAAAAACAAAATTGAGTTGTTATTTATATAAAAATCTAAGTAGACAAATTTCATCATTCTATATGATATTCAACTTTCAATAGACTTTTGCCCGATTCTTAAAAAATCAGTTCTTTTCAATTAAAACAAAATTAATATAATATTATAGATAAATGGGAATATGTGTAACATTGTTTTACATGTTATGAAATTTTATCTTAACTTGTTGCAACAAAAATTTCTATTACAAACATATATCATAGAATAGAATAAGTTTTTGTACTTATATATAGATGATATTAACTCCTTTCTCAGAAATGAGGACTGTCATAGTAGAGCCACGTACGCTCAAATTGGATAACTTTAATTACGTATCGTTGTCTGTGAGAGAAAGTTAATCGAAACTTTTCACAAGTAATTATACAAGATTATGCATTAAGTACAAAGGCTAATTTTTAGCATTAATCTAAAGTTAAGCATGGATATTTATAGCCATGTAGATATTTAAAAGCTGCGAATTTACTTATATATAATTTTCTAATTTTTATACATGTTCGAAATTAAAGAGTTTGGACGAACGTTATATCACAAAAGCGTATGCCTTAAAATGTCAAATAATTTATTTTGAATAAACTTTGGAAAGTTATGATAAAGATGTTCCTAATCTTTTCGATATCGTTCGAGATTTGTTTTTAAAATATGATTCCATTTTGAAATAGTGTTTCAAATTTGCAGCTTATTACACATTATATTAACGAGGAAATAACAGTAAGTTAACCACGTATTAGTGTTAAATTTTAGAATCCACTATTAATATGATAGTCATAAACTTAACGACTAGATCATGTTCGCAAATGCGTGGCGACGAACGCAATATCGATATTTTTTATGTGCTGACTCTAATCAAAATTCTACACAAAACCCCTCCAAGAGCGAGGTAAGGCGCTTACAGTGCTCTAGACTGTCTAGCTTGGTCGCCGACATCGATTTTCAAAGCGTACTTGAACCTCTTTAACCCCCTCTTGGTCTATCGATCGTGTGTGCGGTTACGCGGGAAGGGAAACGTGCGGATTTAATGAGTATTGGCATTCGAGAGAAACTTGATACGAGTGTCGATCTTTCGCGATCATGCTCTGCTTGGACGACAATGTAGGGACTAGAATTCGCTTAGGTAACCTTAGAAGTACGCAATGACGCAGAGGGACACATAAGGACAAAATGGGGTTGGTGATGGACATACCAAGGAAAAGAGGATGAGAAACGCACACCAGAAAGGCCCGGGGGAGAGGGAGGAGGGTTGACGAAGAGAGAATAGTCTCCCTCGCGTACTTTACGAGCGTCACAAAGTGTACACATTGTGTTACAAGCAGTCAAGAAGATGGGGTATGCGAGCGGACGTGTGTACGCATCCGGTCTCATTGTGCTTTCACCTACAGTGTTGTGCTACAATACTATTGGTTATAGTAGCGTTTATATACCGCGTCTACAATCAACGTTAGAAACCTCGATGCAAACGTCATGGAGTGCAGTGGTAGATTACGGCAATGCCCGACGTGTATCAAATCCAGAAGCTCGAGATATCGAGCATACTGTTGGAGAAGGTTGATTCTCTTGCGACGCGCTTTGATCTACGACGATGGCCTAAAGGATTGCACATGCATCGTATTATTCCACATGAACTGATAAAGGACGAATCTCAGAGAATTTTTCAGTATTTCATGAATAACGCAGTAACCTTTTTATACATTGTTGTAAGAAAATATACTATTGAAACTAGAGTTTCATAGTAGAGAAGCTGCAGTTATCTTCCTTATATGTATTGAATTTAAATTTTGCAAAAATTGTATGGTATGATTTTTTAATATTGTAAAAATAATAGAAAAATTAGAAAGATAAAAATTTGTGAATATGGTTTTCATGTTTGAGGTACATTGACTCCATGATTGATAAAAACACATTATATATAAATGTGCTATATATAATGGCTTTTATTTTCATTTTTGTGTTTTTTATGTGCATAAGCTTATTAAATTTAATTATTAAAAGTTTAATGGAGAAACATCTTTTTTATATCACATAATTTTACAGAAAGAATAGTGTATGTATAGTGTAAGTATTTATGCACGAAGAAAATTAATTTGTTAGCCAATTTTACGCTACTGTAGCAAAATCTATTAGTTATGTGGACAGCAAAAACATTAGTTAAGAGTATCTATTAATTAATATTAGCTAGATATAAATTTGCTAAAATTACAAATTATTCTATTGTAGGAATAAATCGAATTGAATAATGAGTTTAAGTCGTATGAGTCCATTTATATGAGCAGTAATATTTATGCTCTATGTAATAGCAAAAGTATTTGCTAAGAAAATATCATTTTGCTCTACAGCAAAATAACAGTAAATTAATCTAATTGTAAAGACAAATATACCCAGCAAACTTTTTTCTATTTTAGCAACAAAACAGATTTTGCTCTACTACGAATAATTTCTAAAATTAGTTGTCAAACAAAACAAAAATTATCTTTGCTACACTAGCAAAAATATTTTTCTCCGTGTATATTATATGAATATGTTTTTATTCAAATATATTGATTGCTGCATAGTGAAGCAATAATTGCATAAAACATTAAATAAAATACATGAATCGTATGATTACTAGTCATACTCATAAAATGCGTTTATTGATAAAAGATGCAAACTGCAACCTCCTTGCTATGTAATTTTAAATTCTATCTTTTCGCACTTACAATGTATGTAACTTGAATTAAAAAAAAAGAAAGAAGTCAAATTGTTCTGTATATGTAACATCGCAAAGAGTGCCATGACAAAGCATCTGGATAAGGTTGCAAAAGTCATTATATGTTTAATTAAGGAGAAATCCCATAACCCACTAATGAGCGTAACGATGTCGCCGAAAAGGAACGTAGGCACCGCAAAGAATAGGAAGAAGTGCTTTTTCTCCCTGGATTTTGCGCGGCTACCAGCAAGCCTTTGCCCTTAATTCCGTAATACGAATATATGCACATACCGGAGGGAGAAAAGAAGACAGAGAGAGAGAGAGAGAGAGAGAGAGAGAGACGAGGAGAGAAAGAGAAAAAGGGGGTGGGCATAATGCACGCTCGTCTGAGTACAGTCTGTAATTATGAAATAACCCCGGACCCTCTTTACGCTTCTATTATCATAGCTTTTTACGCCAGCGTCGGAGAAACCACGGCAAATTTTTCCATGCCCAGAGCCCATGCTCGAAAAGTCGTTCTCCATTTTCCTTTCGGCTGCTCCCTTCCGTTCCAGTTGACCGTGAACGAAAGAAAGAGAAAGAGAGTATATGTACGAATTCGTTTGTGTGTGTACTCATAGTTGTCAAGCCAACATCATCCTTCATGTTGTCTCTAATTAGACGTCATTTTTCACATGTAATGTTCCCTTGTGAGCTTTGTATTATTCCTTGTAATTTTGTGCTGTGAATATCTGGTGTGTACACATAATTAAAGTACAGAATATTCTCGTTTTATTTCTTGTTTTACATTATAGTCGTATAATAAAAATTTCCTAAAAATTGGTTAACATGCATTTATTACTGTTATTATCTTTTTTGCTTATCACACGATTTAAAAGCGTTATTTATTAAAATGAAGAAAACATTTTCTTCGACTCAACAAAAAATTTTCTATTCTTCAAGATATTTTTTATGCGAATTATCAGAATACTATATTTTGCTAATTATATTTATCGTTATAAATACGTATTCTGTGCACTATGTAGGCAGATAAGTATAATTTTTCTTCATGGATTTTGAGATTTCTAGTGGCCCGATTACATAAGCGCATCGTCCTACTCCGATCCTTGAATCATTTATGTTGACTTTGTTGAGGACCGCTGCGCCACAGAGACTGAACATCGTGTTTTCGCAATAAGGCAAAGGCAATGTATTCTCTAATGATAGAAATGACGGTAGAAAAAAATAAATAAATATCGTACATCGTGTGATTTGATAATTGTGTCAAAAATTATTTCGTTAAAAAATATTTACATGCTAAACAAATAAAGATTTATATTATTCTTCTTATTCCTATTACAAAATTTACTTTTCACGCTCAATCGTTATTTACTTCTTTTCTTTTATGTATATAGTTTCTGAATACATGTCTTTTAAAATATATTCAAGTCTGATCATATAGAAATTAAAAAAATTGAAACATAATGTCACGTATGCATTACGTATTTTGTATGACATTTTATTGTTATCAGTTTTTACCGCACTTCCCGATATTATAAATATTATTTTTCTCTTTCATACATAATGAAACACTGTGGAATTAGTTTTTTAGGATTCTGCTCGGGGCGATTTTTGGTCATTTCCATGTACCCTTTTTTATACTTTTTTATATTAATTCATATTGTTATAACATCATTCATTGGTATGATTCTACAAAGCTTTTTTATAAGTTTTTTATCTTTTTACAAGTTCGTAGAATTATTTTTTAATGTCTCTTAATTCTTTAATATTCACAACGGAATTGTTACAGGCAAGAACCATCGTCAGTGAGACAATATAACTGTCACTTACGCTACATGTCCACGTGGTTTACAATATCTACGCAGCACGTACTCGCGTGGCCGCTTCAGCGTTAGCAGTTACATCGTGTTTCGCTAACACCCTATTCATTACCCCGCTCACTCCATCGACCTCGGCGTACACGAGTCCGGTCTGCGTTTCAGTCTGGTCGCATTAAAGCTCTAAATACTGTGCGACGAGAGCAAACAGCTCTCTGCCACATCAGGATGTTACTATTTACTTCCTACCGTCTCTCCATATGACCGCGGTAGCGTATGTCTCATTCCGTATCACATCTGCGTTCCACACTCGAAAATTTCTCATCACAGATATACCTGTTCCCGTCACGACGGCCGTGCATTAAAATCCGTAACTACTGTACCGTATCGCGCAATTCGCGAAGTTTACGCGGCCGCGAATTAATAGTTTGCGGTGACGTCAATTTCCGCTCATAATTTTCAATCCATACAAGCTAACGATATTAGTTGAAGTTCATTCTAAACTTACAACAATTGAAATGCTTAGTTTCAATATCTCTCTATACCTTGTTTAGAAAATCTGTCTTTTAATATTTTATTTATATTTATTTTAAAGGATTAACGCAGGTTCCTTTTTCTTTTTGTATAGTTGTTTCTTTTTCATCCTTTCATATTCAGCAGAAATATAACTCAATTGCGCTTAACACTGGCGCCGTACTAGTTGGAATGTTTCTGCATATGGGTTTTAGTGTTGTCGGGGTTTATATATTTATGAAGTTACCTCGCATTAACCTTCACTCGTGGTTTTCTGCCGAATGTTGTGAAAAGCTATTATGGTACGCACACCCGAAATGCGACTGTGCATTAATATCAGCTACCACTCGTGATTTCGTTACTGCAACACAGATATGCTTTTAACAAGTTTAATCTACATTGGCTATTTTTATCATTGCGCGTTTGTCGCAGTTTTTTTTGTTTGATTTATTTGAGCTTTTGATTGACTGTAACAGAAGTGTTCAAGTACGGCGCTCGAGCAACATGTTACATCTATGCATGGCATGTGCAAAATAAGACCTCAAAATTGAAGCAATTTTGCATGACAATCTTTAATCAATCCTTCATAGTGTAATAATTTTTATGTACAATAATTGAATGATTTCTGTTAACGTATATTTATATATGGCAATTTTAAAAGTCAAAATTTTAGATAGACATATTGATTTATTGGCTACAAAATTAGTATTGGCATATCTAATTGGATGTTACAATGAACGAACATTTAATTAAATGTATCAAGTTTATATTACTTTTATTATATTACTTGCACGTTTTTTAAAACAATTTATTTATATTAGAATAAAATATTAGATTGGAATAAAAATTAATACATTTAATTATATTGTTATATTTAATGTAACTTCCATCTGCTGCATATGTTGAAATCCCGCGATATAACTTGCAACATGAGATTTGTAAATGTTATTTTAAAATCATTTACAATTCCCAGAGTCGATTAAATTGTCTTCAAAAAAATATATATACATGTATTTGGAAACAACTGTGTAACACGATATTTCTATTCACTTCCACTTTGCAGCTTGTTGATTTTTACCACTTGTTTTGTTACTATGTGCACAAAACTGATTTAGTGAGTAGTCTTTTTTTTTCTTTCTTGTTTGCTATTTTGAACCATGCTATATTGAAGCATTTGATACGCTGTGAATCCAAATATATTTCATAACAATTTTATACATCATGTGAAATTTAATATAAAATTTTATTGTTGCCTGCGTTCGTGTTCTGCATACTGCCCATTGATATTTTCACGTTAAAGTAATATTTTTGCTTTAATCGTAAATTGTATGCAGTACGAAATTGAGTTGTCAGTATCGCGTTTCTCTTACGGTATATTACGAATGCGACGCTGTCGCATACATACCGGCTAAAAGACGCAATATTTTCCTTGGCAATCCGGATTCTTGAAGCATCGAACGATGTTCTTGAAATTCATGCAATCGTCGCATATTTGAAGTATTTACCTACCTGTTGCGCTCACTATTAAAGGAAAGTACGTTAAATTCATATTTCTTGTAGCTCCGTCGGTCGGCGCCTTACTTAGATACGTTTGCCTTTTTGCTCATATTTTACGTTAGCTTATATGTACATACGAGTTCCACAAGTTGAATCCGTTTATAAGCAATATATAATTGACACTTATGCGAGATCAAGTGAAGAAATTGAGAGAAAGGCGAGAACATCGTTTCATTCGCATGAGTAAATAGATGCGCGCGCGTAAACAGCTATACCATTATTTATTTCCGCAATTATCGCTGTATTGTGTTCCGCACAGGTAGAGAGCGCAGAGGGTAAGCGCGACTAAAGCCTGGCACTGCACCCCGAAGATTCTAATCTTACTTTCGTGCGTCAGAGAGCTTGTCGCTCGCAAGACAACGTGGAGCGTCGAGCTCGACGATACCGGGTGGGTGGAGGCGAGAAATTCAAAAGGACGAGATTAGTCGCGTACGTGGCTGCCGTTGCCACTTAGAACCACGTCGCACCATTTGCTTTGCAAATAATCCCCCCCGTTCTCTGCCGCTGTTTAGTTGCACACATTCCGCCACCCAGCACACGTTCCATCATAAATATGTATCATCCGGATGTACGTACGTACAGACGTCGCTAGATACAAACACAATCGCATGAGTCGCACACCGACACTAATACCTAAAATGTAATCGCTCGCCGGCATGCTCGCACGCGCGTTTCTGTAACGTTTTACCAGGCGTGTCTGCGCAGTTACACTTATGTCCGTTTTACACGCGCGTGGTTACACGTCGAAGCTATTTGGAGCAGAGAGAGAGAGAGAGAGAGAGAGAGAGAGAGAGAGAGAGAGAGAGAGAGAGAGAGAGAGAGAGAGAGAGAGAGAGAGAGAGAGAGAGAGAGAGAGAGAGAGAGAGAGAGAGAGAGAGAGAGAGAGAGAGAGAGAGAGAGAGAGAGAGAGAGAGAGAGAGAGAGAGAGAGAGAGAGAGAGAGAGAGAGAGAGAGAGAGAGAGAGAGAGAGAGAGAGAGAGAGAGAGAGAGAGAGAGAGAGAGAGAGAGAGAGAGAGAGAGAGAGAGAGAGAGAGAGAGAGAGAGAGAGAGAGAGAGAGAGAGAGAGAGAGAGAGAGAGAGAGAGAGAGAGAGAGAGAGAGAGAGAGAGAGAGAGAGAGAGAGAGAGAGAGAGAGAGAGAGAGAGAGAGAGAGAGAGAGAGAGAGAGAGAGAGAGAGAGAGAGAGAGAGAGAGAGAAGGAATATCTGATAGAGCACGGTGTTTAAGGCATGTGTTTGCCGAAAATTATTGTTAATGCTCATTGAGATTAACGCTTTATTTCAATTGGAGAAGGAAAGAAAAATATTATTCTTGCGAGGAAGATAAATGCATTTAATAAACGGAACGTTCTCCCGACCTGCGGACCTCCCCGGAAGCAATATGCACTGTTAGGCGGCATATGGAAGTGACGCGTGTCTGGATACGAGTCGCCCTCCCTCCTCGACCTTCGCGACTCGGACGTGTACGGCTAATTATCGCCGTCGAGATGCACTTTACTACCGTCGTCGCAATCGCGATGAGTATTTTACACCACTAAGTGAACACGTGGCGGAAAAGCTGGGGGAGTAAACCAGTCGACGTACAAAGGAAGCGAGCGAAAGTGTCGGTCGATACAAGTGTTTAATCAAAGCCGGTTGGGTATCTTTCAGTCACGTTAGCTGCTTTAAAGCTGCTTTACGCTCTCGTGTCTGTAATAACTAATGAATTACACAAATAGGAAGTTCAATACTAGTAAATGTTCTAAATCGATATTAATCGTCTTGCGAATGTCTGATGTACTTTTATCAATTTCAATAGTTTTGTAATTTCAAATTTTTTTTTTACGAGAAAAATGAGAGACAATTTTTTCGTTAGTCTTTTTTGTTTATTGACATTTACTGATATGTCAATATCTATCGAAATCAATCGTTTAACGTATCAAATGAAATAAAATAAATAAAAGAGTTGGTATGCGATTTAATTTCTTTCTATCTCAATTATTTTGTAACAGAACATGATATACAAAATACTGAATAATTTTCCAAATCTTTAGCTTAATTTATTCATTCAGATATGAGACTACGCGTATGTAATTTATTTATATTTTTTTAAAAATGACTTTGTAAAAAAGTTTTATTAGCTTTAGAGATACGTTTTTCACATGAGCGCAAATCTCCGTGGCTGCTGCATGCGAAATGTACATTTTGGCTGTGTCTATCTTGTGCAACGAGTGAAATTCGTCGACCAAGCCTATCACCTGCATTGAAACTGAAAGAGGATAAAAGAAACAGATATTTTGGATGGGTACGCTGTCGTACGCGGACTTACGCACTACTTTGTATGAAAAGCAGGAATGACGGGCTTTGCATGCAGGAAAACATCCATCCATTGGGTGCGTCCGTGCGCGTAGGAGAGGAGGACTCAGGCAGCAGTGGTTGAACCAGCGTCGACGAACGCCGACGCCACCATTGCATCACGGTGTTTCCGAGGCGCATTTGCATATCCACTGGTTTATACTTTTTCGATATCGAGCAGAGGCAGTGCGCGCCCCAGCGCGGTCGCTTGGTCTGTGCGCGAAATTGCACCACTTCGGTCTCCCCCTATCGTCGTTACGTCGTTGCTAATTTAAGGGCCTTGGCGATCTAACGGCTCCCCGTGGCTTCGCGTACCCAGGCTCTTTCGGTTGGCTGCCATCGTTACCCCGGCCGGATATTGCGATACGATAGCCTCGCTGCCAGCCTTCGATGCCGTGGCGTTCGGTTACCCACCCAACGCAACGCTTTTTGCGAGAAGAGTTCCCTCCCACGTAATATCCCGCCGTAAGGCTATTCGCGTTCGGAGACTGAGGAAGGACGGCCACTGCAGCGTCGTGGAAGAAGCGGCTCGGCATCGCACACTAGGGAGTGCATCCAATTGAGCTGTGCTTCTCGAATATCGTCCCTTTCTCTCTCTCCCTCCCCCCTCTTTCTCTCTTTCTCAATCATTATGAAAAATTGTTCTTTATTACTTTTCGAACGTATAAAACAAGTGGCTGGTCAGAACGTACGAGAAGAAACGCAAAAGAAAATAGAAATAACAAATGTTACTCAAGCGGTTTGAAGTAAACCGATCCACTACGAAGAAAACGAACATTATTATCTGAGATTACTAGATTTCAATTTCGATTTTTTGCCAATCTTCTTTAGCAATCGATATTTCATTGTAACCTCCGGAAATTATCAGCAAACGTTGTGGAATGCACTGTCTGCATGTAGGTATTAAGCACAGCTATTCACAAAAAATAATATGATTACAAAGGTTTATTAAATTATGGTCTAGTAGCAACCATATATACTGTGCACATATGCGTATTATCTGACCATGCATAAACGCTCAACTGGCATGTAGTTATCGATTAGTGCTCGAGTTTTTAATGACGGAGGCACTTAATTAACATATATGAGATTTACCGAATCGGCCAAATAAAAGAGTAATCAAACGAATTGCATTTTAAAGTGCCTCTTAAGCACAGAAATTTACGGGGTACGTGATTGCCATAATGATAATTTATTGCAGCTAATGGTAGGTAAGTTCACAAGCGTTCATAATCTGTTGAGTTTAGGACTTAACTAGATATACAAATGTCGTTTTTCTCGTTTCTTCATCAATACTATTTTTAACAGTCTATTAACTACTAACAAATAATTTATACATAAAATCAGCTACATAATTGCTTTTGTAAATAATTATAATTGTTATAAATAAAACGATTTTGTAAGAAAATTGTATTCAAAGGGAGAGAGAGAGAAAGAGAAAACAATAAAAAATTCCAAGTATTTTAAATAATATTTAATTAGAAAACTTATTATATACTGTAATAAATAATTATTTTTAATTTTGGAGCAAATAAAGCGTTTTAGTTATTAATAATCTTCAATTTTTATTATTTATGTGTCCACGGAAAAAACGGTTTTGCTGATGTAAAAAAAATTTAACTAGATACAGAAATTTATTGGGTCATCAAAATAATTACGTAGGACGTTCAAGTATGATGAGACAGCAAGACTGCAAATTGTTTTGACATTCTAGCAATTAATTTGACTGTCCTACACAATTATTTTGAGGGTCCGATAAAATTATTTTTAAATCTGTATCCAACAAAATTTTTAGACACTTCAGCAAAACCGTTCTTTTCGTGTATTGCAGAATATTTTGTTAAAATGCAAACTAACTTTCTCTTTTTTACATTTTGACGAATTTAATAAATAATTCTTAACAACATTGTAAGTTCTCTCTCTCTCTCTGCATTGGCATACAATCAAAATTTAATAATAATTGGAAACATAACTAAAGTTGTTACTGTTTACCAAATACAGTATACGAAACGTCGATATTTTCAAAAGATACGTTTATTGTTTTTTCTTTCCACTGCTTTTCGATACGAGTCACGTTCGATGCTCGATGAAATTTGCATTTTTACCGAGTTGAGTTCGATGCAAATTTCTGGCAAATTTTTTCCCATCACTTCCCCCTAAAGCGGTCATATTTCGCTAATCCACAGGTTCACTTCGGGAAATAGTCACGGGAACATGGACTAGCTTGTGGCATGGCCGGTGGTGGTTTATTTAAAACATCTACGTGGTTTTTGTTAACCATGCATACGGCATACGAATTTATATCATCAGTTTGACCGTTTCCGAATGAGCAACTGGCATTTCGATTGCTGCCCGCAGCAATTTTGAGAAATCAGAATATCGCAATTTAAAATCATACGCATTTGCTTTTAAAACTAGCGTATTTAATTTGCGGGACATAATTAACTAAATTATCTAGTGATTATATTAAAATTTTATTAAGCAAATAAATGCAACGTTAAATGAAATTCGTTAAGTAAATAATTTTAATAATTGTATATTAAAACATTACAGAATTATCCGGTTATTGTTTATTTTTCTTATAAAACTATGAAAAGCTGCGCGAATTAATTCATATAAGATAAAACTCGATTACGCTAGCAACTAATTTTGCATCGCAGAAGCGAACCTGCAATTTCCTGATTTGAAAGTAAAATTTATGAACTTACGCATTACTGTTATATAGGAGCATTTTTACTCAAGGTTATCCGCGCGGTGTAATTTGATCGTATCTTAAAGTAACTCAACTTATAGGTTTTATGCAAGGTTATAATAACAGCATCGTATATTACATACTTTCGGTATAGTATTGTATTTTTGCAAAGTATGGTACAACCTAGCTCGTGTTGTTGTGTATCATCATTACTTGTACACGGAACTTCGTTTCTCTTTCACAAATTTGCTGGTTAAAATGATAAATACAACTCTTTCTTTAGATTGTCGCGAATAAAGTTGCAAGTGGTAATTAAGCTCTTCGCAATATATGAGGTGCATATGCATATTGCGCAATTCATATTCACAGCGAAGAAAAAGATTATCGTTTCTTTAACTTTACATATCACAACTCATATATCAGAATACGCGAGAAATGTTTCTCATAATCGTGACATATCTGGAAATTTCCGTTCATTTCTATGCAGTGCGAAGCTTTTTACTCGAGAATAACCATTTGTTCCTCATGTACGAGTTATTAAATATTTCTATCGTAATGAGCAGAAAACGTACGATAGTTACATTTTTATTTAATTAAGAATTTTTCCTGATACATGAAACTGGATTATATGTTGTCGAATAATAATAATTTTGTGCCGTTTGTTATATTTAATTATATAACTGTCTCACGTTTAATTAGTTAAAATTTATATATGTATAATACCAATAATTGAGGTGCCTATCAACTCTAAGCGTATAACAAATGTTATAATTTATCGTTGACTGCGAAAAGACGTTTTAAGAGAATGTCCAAGAAAAAAAAAAAAAAAAAANAAAAAAACAACAAGCATATACACGACACAGGGCTCTCTTCCGCGACGTAATCTTTATAACCGCCCATAAACTCTGTTTTTCATATCGTTCACAGGCTCTTTACCCTTGTCCCCTTTCCCTTTCTACAATTTCTCCCCCGGCATGTGTCACGACGAAATAATTTTCCCTCTTGCGCGGATAAGACTTCCCTAGGTGAATTTTGCATTTTAAAATTATTTGCCAGGCTATCTGGTAGGGTAGATATACACCGACGTGATTCATTTCTTCGTTAGCGCCGTATTTCACATTGCGATCGCCGTGCTCTTACGCGCGAACACCTTCCCGTAAATTGCTTCGCAGTTTCTCTCAATAAAGCTTACGTGCTTTTTGGCTTCCTGGCTTGTCGTTAATTTAAGATCAGTTCGATAGTCTCGCACATTATCACTTGCGTTTATTTAATATATATAATTAATCATGCATGCATACTCATAATAAATTTAGATTTATAGGAGACATTTATTAATTCATAACGTTACAATGAATACCATTTTTACATAAACGTGGCTGTATACTCGTGTTGTATGTATAAATATTGTATATGCGTTTATATAAAAAAAAAATTGTACGCTATAACTTTACGAATTGAAAATCGTTTTTTTGTATAAAAATTTATTATGAATATGTACGTAGATATATATAACATATAAGTATATACGTGTTTATGTAAAAAAAATTGTTTGAGCAATTTTATCGTTTGCGTTTCCATTGGCTAATTCTAATTTGTATATTTAGCGAGTGGAGCACTGTGGATAGAGTGCTAAATTGTGGATTGTGTAAGACATATCTTACTCTGCGGTATGCATAGAAAGGGTCGCGATGAAAACGGCGGTTGTGTAGCATAAATGGCGGTACATTCGACCGGAGAGGGGCCACCTTATTCACGGTACTTGAGTTATCGTACACGGGGGATTGCAGTGATTCTCTCACTATCGAATATTGTACCGCTGTCCGGCGATCGTGCGCCGGTCGCGAAACAATGGCGAACGACAACCCTTATTACTCTCCTAAGGGAACTCTTAGCATAGTAATGTCCGGTCACTGGACGAGCCCTGCGCGCGTCTATTTTCACCGTTCAAACCGTCGCGTTGCGTCGCGTCGCGCGTTTCTCGCAGAAAATAATGTCCGGTTTTATGCCAAGCAAAAAGGGCGATTCCCGTATCGCTGTACGTGAAAATGTAACAACCACAAATACGTTACGCAATCTCTTTTTTTTTTATAGTATATCCATTGACGTTTTGAAAACTACGCGAAATTCAAACGAATCGGTTGTTCCCAATGCGGCGCGTGCTTTTAACGATGGCGAGTTATTGACACTTCACGTTCGTTGTATTCTGCATCTGGCTATTGTTTCAGCACGTTTACGCATAATACTTTTTTATAAGCGGCGTTCAAAAAGTATATTTTGAAAAAAATCATGCGTTAGTTTTTTTCGAAGTCTCTAATTCATCATTGAGGGGGAGGGGGAAATCACGCTAGCAATAACGCGACAGAAATGTAATGTGTACAAGTTACAATACTATCGCATGACGTCAAAATCATTAGTTATTTAGCCATTTGAGCAACGTGTCAATCTCATCCATATATTACGATAGATAAAACAAATATTTTACAGAATGCACGGCCAGTATTTCGTCGAAATGAAGAAAGATGGTCCTTCACACATTACCACATCTTTACCGTCGAGGACATGCGTCACTAGCAGAGATTTATTGTCCGACTGTCATCGCGTACGAGTAAGCGATTTGGCCGAAATTCGGATTACACATCGTGACAAACGTTCGGGTCGCGCAACGCGTCACCCTTTACGTCTGATAATATTTGTTGAAATACGCACAACGCACGAACGTTGTGTACTTTTTTGACAACAAAAGCACGACAGGATGGCTCCGCCTCGTTCGCCAGCGCTGAAAAAGTGACTTCAAAATTGGCCCGACATTTTTCTTCGAACCAATCTGCGAGAAACGTGCTCGTAGAAAGCGGGCGGTAGTTCGAACTTCCGGTTGGCACACGGTGGCACCGTTTCCAAAGTATGTACCTCGCATAAAAGTCATCCTACGTGTACACGTGCAAGGTTGATACGTACAGGCGGCAGTACGAAGTGAAGGGTTGGGGTAGGGCGCGTGGCTGCATTAACTTGATTAAAGCGCGTATCCTTCCATCAGCGGAACGCCGATGGGCGCACGTGAAAATAATCCTTGAAGCTCGGGCGGGAGCGTAAAAATAACGAATTTTTTACGCCCGAACTTCCTTTGTTACGGTCGCAGGCTAGAAATTGCAAGCGGATCTGATTGTTTTCGGGACGCAGTCGCTCGGAAGCGAAATATAATAATTTCTCGCATTTGTTTTTGCGTCCCGGTAATTACATCCAAACGTGCGGAACGCGGTAAGCTTTCCCGTGCATCTGTGATTACACACCGAGCAGCGCGTACGCTGGACGTGAATGTCTGCGCTTTTACGACAAAGCGACAGTACTCCGTTTCATCGTACGGTAAACATTGGCTAGCATCTGGACGGCATTATACAGAGAATGAGACATGCATATGCACATGTACATATATACATTTTTTTTATCACGATGGAGGTTTCACGTTTCTTGTATTTCATTAATTAACCCTTTTACTCCGGGCGGAAATCTAATATGGGGTAGTATTATTTAGCGCTTTATGACGGAAAGTTATGAATAAATAGTCTCGTGAAGAGAAGATTTAATAATATGAGTTTACAGCTTCTTTTTACACATGTCCTTTAATGCTTACATCCTCCCATCAGCAGAATATAATGTGTGCATAACTGGATGTAAAACAACTGGATCAACTAAACGTTGAAACAAAACTTTTAGAATTTAATTATAATCTTCATAAATATATATCTTTTGTGTAACATTTAAATTAATAAATTAATAATTTTACGGGTCACATAACATGCGAAAGCATAAAATTAATTCAAGAGTAATTCCGCAGAATATAATTTACAATTCAACATTGCAAAACATGTCTTCCTTATAAGCATGTATTTTTAAAGGTGCAAATAATAAATAACTGCCCCTTGAGATTTTCGATTATTACTACTAACAAAATATTTTTATGTCAAGTTTTGTATCATCTAATTAATCAATTAAAATCAATTTCAACGACAGCAGAATAATTTGCCAAAGTTTCTTAAATAACACTAGCACACACGTCTTTTATATGCTTGTTTCAAATATTTCGCTTTCAACCGCCACTATCAGATCTTTATTATCAGTTCGGTTTTGTGTTCCCGGATACCGGAACCTATTCCTCGTACTTATTAGCTCATGTATGAGGCCGGCGCAAGATTCGATCTCGATGTGATACCACATCGTGGTTTACCGATTCTCCCATCGGCCGTGAACTACCCACAAATGCCAACGGCAGGGCTTTCGCCACACGATGCACCACGAAGCGTCGTTACACCACAAGGTTCGGAATGGGCGGGGGTGGCACGCAGAGGGTTGTATATATTTGTGCATATGTAGTGTGCATGTACAATGGTGTATTTGAATGTGGGCTTTGATGCAACAGCGTGAACAAAGAGAATGCATGATGCACTTGTCTCCCGCGGCTCATCCTATTTTCTCGGTCCGTTGATCTGCATCGTGTCGCCAGTTAAACATGGATTCCTCGCGAATGTATGTACATTGAAATACTTGTGTTCGCAGGATGTGTATGTAAATGAGCAATCTCAGCAATCCGTTATAATTGACATCGATCTGCGCGAAATATAAGTCTCGTTGGAAATTTTTTCTCTAGAAACGTTATTTGAACGTGTTGAGGAGTATTATCGATTTATCGATAACTAGCGCATCGGCGCCGAATCGGCGAACGAGTCAGATTTACAGCCGAATTGGAAGATCGGTGCATTACATTTGCGGATTGTAAAATATAAACTGCAGAAGTGCAACGAAAGAGGGATGATGCTCTCGCGGAAATGCGAAATACTAAGGCGCAAGCGAATGAACATGCGGAGGGAGGACGTGAGAAATAGAGTTCTCAATAATGCAGCAATAATGCACGTAAATGGCAAAGACATGAGGCTTATGGTTTAACAGTAAACGCTTCTCACCGCACAGATAAACGGAATAGAGAAGTAGAACTCAAGGGTGTAACTCCTCTGTGTGTTGAAAAGCCTCGTAAATACTGGCACGATTATCCCCTACGTAATTCATAATGCAGGAAAAACGATGCACGATTACGCAGCCAGCTAGCCAAACCCAATTCAAAGCTTTACGCTACAATTCTACGACTCTCTTTCTTTGTTTATTCTTCCTCCCCTCCCCGCCGCCCTTTCCTTCCCGTTTTCTGCGTCTTCCCTAAGCACCTTTCCTGTCAACGATCAAAGAAGAAAAGTGGAGCAAGGAATTTTCCTCTTTTCCGAACTTCTTCCTTTTATATCTGACGGGTCGGTATCTATTTGTAGCTGCAACGAGCTGTGGGCGCGGAGAGATTGCATGTCGCTATTAAAGGGGTTCGGCGTGAAATTGATCTATAATATCGGGGTCACTATCACAGTTAGGGATTATAGGCAAATCTGCATAGCGATTGAGATAATTGAAATTGCAATTACACAAATTGCTGATATGCAAATCAAATTGCGAATGTAGTCGCTTCAAGTTTCGGGAATCGCTAATTTTAGCAGTGTCTAAATATCCCTTCGAGAATATATATACCAGCATACATTTATCTACGTGTTGTAAAATCGCGTTAACATCTCTACGTAAGAGACTAGAGTTCATAATTTTTCCTTAAAAGTATGAAGATCTTTTACTCCTTAACGTCCGCAAATAACTGCTATTTGTTTTAAGTAAAAATTATGAAGCTCTGCTTGCTTACGGGTACGGCTGCGTCCCACGATAAATATATTGCGAGACATGAAAGTCCAAAATATTTTATCGCAATTCGCTGCTCGTACTATCGCCGTTTGTTATGCTTCCATGCCGACCATCTTCAGCCGCTATATTTTCATCTTTGCGGAATATACCCCGCGTTAGATCCCACGACTGCGTATTACGACACTCGCATAAACGACCGGTCTTAAAGTCACAGTCCACCAGCTGGTACTGACCAAAAACTAATACCACCTGCCATCGCGTACGGACATTCCGCAAACATTATATTCGTATATCGTTTCGATGCGTCACGAATATTGCTATCTTTGACACTCGATTGCAAAATATTATTTGGAATTTCTCGACGTGAAGCACACACAAACATGCTTCAATCTGGCGAATAATCGTCAAAATTTTAGTTTGATCTGATTTAAAATTTATGAATTATAAACTTTTCTTCGATATACATAGTATAATACTTCTAGTTTTATGTGAAATTTGAGAAATTATAATCTAATTCTATTTTAACCAGAATTTTACTAAAATTAGCGATTTCTAAAACTTAAAGCTGGAAATTAAATATTTTTTTCCAAATATGAAAATTATGACAATGTAATAAAAAATTTTACGTGTAAACGTAACGAACAATATCACAATGCAGTCCATTTTAAATCACAACATGACGTTTCTCATTAGCATTTTCATTCGAGAAAATAAAAGTTAAATAATTTGCTAAGAAATGAAGAGAATAGATGCCTAACACACGTCAAGATTTTCTATTTTATCACAGCTTTTTGGACCAACATGCTTTTACATAGAAGCGCGACGTAAAAGTCACAGCCGCAAGATGTGCGCAGGTGCATCGGCGGTGGAGTTTACTAGCAATCTCTCGCGGAAAAGTAAAACAACCCGTCGTTCCAGTTGCAGCCGCATGACACCCCCTGTATCCATTCGCCGAATGCTGTATACGTATGATCGTGAGGAGGATGGTGAAGGCAGACGAAGGGCGGTGACGGGGGGAGGAAGTGGCGGTAGGAAACAAAAGCGGAGGGAAAACTCTGGCCATACGCTGGCAGCTATACCGGCATATTTACAGAGAGAATAGAAGAGAAGAGAATACGTTTTAGTTTTGCATTTGTCGCCGAGGAGAAATAGTGCTTCAAGAGAGGAGAGTGCTCCGGTAGGTACGCGTGGGTGAATAGCGACGCCGAAGGAAAAAGGGAAGTGGAGAAGGTGATCGTAGGTAGGTAGGTAGGTAGGTAGGTAGGTAGATACGCGGTAGCGGACCAGGCGGGAGGCGACCGGCGATGGAAAAGAGGACGACAAGAGAGATACGAGACTGCTATCTAACCGCGTCAGCGGGTGTGAGTCGGACCGAGTGTGAGAGCAACGGGGATGCAGGTAGGCAACAAGGGGTAGCGGGTAAAACGACAGGGACGAAGAACGGGAGGGAGGGGAAGCAGGATCGGGTCCCATGTGCCTGTCACGGTTTTACAAGTCCATAAAAAGAGGAATTTCAGACTGAGTTAAATATTGCTGCCGCCCTCACTGAATTTCAAGCACGCATACGCGTACGACCGCCTCCGGTACATATATAATGGGGCGCATCCACAGAGACGCGACCGCGCACCTTTTCACACGTGTAACGAGCACGAAATGGCGGGAGGAATCTTCCTGTGATATTTATTTGGCCGTCATGTGCGTGCCTGTTAAATTATTTCAGGTTGCCCGGACCATGCCGAACGCGAAAGTCGATGCTGGGGGATTTGGAGATGTAGCTAGCAAATTTCATTCATCATTCGTATCGTTCACGCATTGTTGTAACTGACAATAAATTATATCTCTCAAATACGTAAGTTCGCGTCATGCTTCGCCGTTCTATAATTTTAAGAGACAATATGATGCATTCGTAAAAAGAATGTCGAAAATCTTTCATAATTGGTCTAGTTTGATTGCATAATCTGCATTTATATCTCAACCTTCCTATGCGCGCGAGCATAAAGAGATCGTGAGAAGAAAGTAGTTATGACGGGTTTCATGGTTTATAGCTGATTCTCTGGGGATCCCAGACACAGAAAGCAAAAGAGATTATCACAAGGGACGTACGCTTAATCCCGAACTACCGCTGTACCGGACAGCCTTACGCGTAGAAGTTATTCTAGAAATATATGGAACTGTGTTACACCAAGTTCCATTTCACTGAATATCCTATGCTTTATCTACGTACACAAACGTTAAAATAATAAATTATGACAAAATTATAACTGCGCACTTAAAATGTGCGATGAAACTTATAAGAAAATGTGTCGTAATTATGCTTATATAAGATTTTCACGTAAGTTAACATTACATATTTTTACGTTTACTTTACATTAGAATAAATAGAGCTGTACGTCATAACATTTTTTTCCAATTTTACTTTCACCCCAGAAATAAAATTGCAAATATCCATTATCATGATGGATAATTAATTTGGAACATTGATTAATTTACGTTCGCTATACATTTTTATAGATAATGTTCCAACAATTTCTCTTTTAACGATAAGAAAACTGGGACACGCTGAAAACTATACACTACTACGAGATGCTGGGAAATTTATTTCCGACGCGTTGAATCGAATGCAGAACAATATAATAACTTGTCGGATTGTGACGACTCTCGGAATCTCAGCTTTTATATAAGTGTGGATTAGAAATTTTTAAAAAGCATATTTTTTATTTTAATTACTTAAACATTGTTATAACATTATTAACATGTTATAAAAGATTAATTATTTTATGTAAAAATACTACATCGTTATAATAAGCAATTAAAAAGTATAACATTTTTAAAACCATATTCACGATTCGAATTTGTTCTATGAAATTATATTACCGTACATTAAAATTTCTACATACAGATTCTCATTGTCAATGTACGTATTGGTAATAAGAGTCTCAAACATTAGTCGATATTAAATATTTGATTAATATTTTATTCGATTGAATATGCGAGTAATTAAAGTTGCGTGGATTTAAAATAAAACATAATTAATAATTTAAAAAATAATTTTTTTATGATAAAATATTAATTTAATGTCACTGGTTTCGAATTATTTTATTTCAACTGATAAATTAATCTTTATTCTAATAATGGGCTTTGTGAAACAATCATTAAAAGAGAAAATATGACGGTTTTATCCAGGAATATGTAAAATGTTCTGAACATAAAACTTGAATATATAAAATATTTTTTACAAAATTAGTAAATCGATACTTAAACAGAAAAAATTGGGAATTGGAATTGTAAAAATTGGAATTATAATAATATGTGTGTGTGTGTGTGTGTGTATGACAACAAATAGTTGTGTGTTTGAAAATGTAATCTGGTTATTGTAACTAATGTTTATACATTTAAACTTCTAGTCTATATATTTTATCATTAAAAAGTTATGAGATATATTTTTATCGTAGCGTTAAGAAATAATGGATTTATAAAATCATAGATGCTATAAGAATTATAAGAATAATAAATCAATTGTAATAACATAAATAAGTATATTACATACAAAGATCTATTTCAATAAATAATATATAGTGAGATTATATATTGTACAAAAGTATATTATATGCTACGATGACGATAAATGAGCTATAACGCTTCATTTAATTACAATTAGATAATAATGAATTTCTATTATGAATTTTGTAAATTAGAGATTATTAATGTTGCTGGATTTCATTAATATGATATTAGATTAATATGGAAATATTCGATTGTTTAATTTTTTATGGAAATATTCGAATCGTTTAATTTTTTGTTGCTTTAAGTTTTAAGTATTAGTGTGTTGTTTCACAAAGTTTTCCTAACAATTTTGCACAATACTTTTACAAAAGTATATGTTGCAATTTGTCCAGAATGTATTTTACTTTGCGATGAAACAGCTTTTAAAAATTCTCTTTTAGAGTAATTCTCTGCTCGGACCAATTAGTATGCGAGTCCGACAAGTCGAGCAAGTATGAGATCAAAGGTAAAACGCACAGTGCTAAAAATATTTTTCGTGTAATGACGAAAATCTGAAAAAGGCATACTCACTGCTCGTGTCCTGTTTTGGTTGGTTACCCGGCGACGTCGCCCAGTTAACTTTCATCTCCTGAAACATTAGAAAAAGAACAAATGCGTTTAACGTTACGTGATAATCCAAAGGGACATAATTTTCAGGAAGCTTAAGAAATATTGATATGTACTATATAGACGAACATAACGCGTCGAATTATTTTTTTTCAATTAGTCGGCATATAGGTTTTTAATTCCTAAAACAAGGAATTATAAAATAATTGCAACTTTTGCTACAAAAATTTAAATTTAATACCAACATTATAAAAAGTTTTATTATGTAATAATCATTAATTAATATTTGAATAATTTTTAATGCAATCGAATATACAAAACGATGATAAAAGAGTGAACATATACGTATATGTAGTAAATGTAGTAAATATTGAAAAGAATATCATTTTCAATTAATTAAGTTTGACTAATTGTAATAATAAAAAGAAATATTTAATTCGAGAGAAATTAGAGGCTAACTTAATAATCATGTCAACGAAAAAACTATATTGTATTAAATAAAATTCATTATAAACTATCATTAAGTTAGTCATTCTCTTATTCGTAAACTGTTTCTACAGATCCACATTCTTTATTTCTATTGACTTTTAGAGTCACCGACATTTCTTAGACAAACTTAGGAGAATCGATCACATTACTTCTAAATCGGATCTGCAGATTCTAGCAGCGAGGAAGTGGTTTCACTTTAGAAAAGACGTCGGGCGGCGGAAATGGGACGTGTCGGGTATCGTCGAGTCCTAACAGACGCCGTAAACTGGATTCTTTATGCATCACCGTGTACTCGCTCGTAGCGTCGCAGATATTCGATAGATAGTAAAAGTCATTTCGGCGGAATCGATCGCGGCCCAGGAAAAAAATGAAGGTACATAAAAGCGTCGGGACCACGAGTGAGTCGCGGAATAAGTTTTGCTGTATTGAATTTCGCAAACGTACGAAACGTTTGCAAAGAGCCAAGTTAATTTAGAACAGTATCTAAAGTCTAAATTATTACACGTGTACCGTCCATCATCATTGATTTGATATTTTCCTTTGTCAAAAGGTACTCTCACTCCACGAATGATAGAAACCCATCGATTTTATCGACAACATATTGTTCTCTCAGACACAGTGCGGTGTGCAATACCGACATCCCTTATAAAATATATTGGCAATTAATAAGCCCTCTGGGAAAATTCAATATAAAAACATGTGTTGAATTCATCGACATGTTACCTCTTCATTTTAATAAATTTTGATATTAATGTGAATATTTCTCAGAATATAAAATATTTTTATTTGATTCGTTTTTATTCGATAAAAATTTTATTTCTTAGAATTAACTACGTATACCTTTAACATTTCATTTAAATATATATTTTTAATCAAAACTAAAATCAATTTATGATGCATCCTGCAATCACGTGATTTCGTTCCTCCGCGTAATCCTGTTGCCAATTAATGGTGTGATAGATTTCACGAGCATGATATAAGCAGGAAATAGTAAAATGTTACGGCCGAAGTACGCGGATAATAAAAGCCACGCGCACGATACGCAGAAAATGTAGACAGGGTTAATGGAAGAATGGTGTCACCAACGTGGACGACACACCAGCCGTATCAGTACGTGTTAATTCGCTACACGCAACCCGCGTGGCGTTGATATTGAATCGTTACTTTTCATTTTCTTGGCCGTCGGCATAGTCGACCCTCGGCGCGGTGGCGTCGCGTCGTTCGTGCAGTCCCTGGCAGGTACGGTATTTAACTCTCTTGGATTATGAGGGTTTATGAAACTGGCGCATAGGCTGAGATAAAAAAAAAAGCCTTTTAAGACGCAGCAATTAGAAGGACGGTTATTTTAATAAAGACCATACAACGAAACGATAGTTTTCTTTTTTTGCATGCCTTTATTCACAAGTGAAATTATATTCAGCGAAACTCGAAATGTATCAGAGTTTTTTCAATGTAACTTTTTCTTTGCTTTTTACCGAGATAATAATAGTGCCTGCGTAAAACTGCAGTGCACGAAATATATCACATAAAAAATGTATTTTAACATAAAAACGTGAATATGTTGATTAATGGTATGATAAATTTATTGAGTTTCTGCCAGTAATTTTTAAAAAAGGCTTTAACGTTTCATTATGAAACTGACACGACGCAGTCGAACATAATTAACAATTTGTAGTTATCGATACGCAGTAAAGCGTACAACTTGTGTTATAAAGTGAAGTAGAAAAAAAACTTTATTACTGTATAGTAAAGGTACGCGCGTGCATTTTACAATATATATACTGAAGGAATTGGTGTAAATTAGTATTTGATATTGGTAACGCTTTTGATTTAACCGTTCGTGGGATTTGTGTCTCCGCGCGCGGACATATTTTTCGTAATTTCACGGGCCCGCATTTGTACGCCGATGCTAAATACACACCTCTAAAATCGATATAATCGAATGATAATTGAACCGAATTATGGCGAAATGTGCGAACAGAGGCAAAATATTCCGTCCCGCTTGATAAAGCATTTACGCCCATGCGGTGCTTTGTACGATTACCAGCCAGCCGCGCATCGTAAACTATTTTACAAAATATATTTGGAAGCGACATTGGGACGCCGCAACTAAACGGTAAACTAACCGTAGCAAATAGTTCGCCGGATAGTATATTGAACACCGGTGTGTGTACAGAAGTTAAATAATCTGCGTTATTGTCTATTATGTAGCAACCCCGAATATAAATTATCTCTAACTGGCTGATAGCTTCGTTGGTTGTGGCATGAATGGCAGGAGATAATAGTTATTGCACCGGCAAAATTCTAGCGAATGCAATAAGAAACAATATCTGCGCGATGCTATTCGTCCGCTATTTCGTTATTTCGATACTTAACGTTTAATCACATTTCTCGAGATTTCTACTTAGATTAGCTGTTTCAGAAAAGGAGGACATGTATATGCAAACGTATGTGTGACAAGTACAAGTAATGTTAACGTGGAAAACCGCGGCGCGGAAAAGTGCGGGGGATAAGGAATACGAAGCAGGGAATAAGTAAGTAAACGAGTGACTGTATAAGTGAGGAAGCGAGTAAGTCTTATAAGTAAGTAAGTTAGGATAGGACGAACGCGAGCGAGTGCCCAAGACGGCCGGTACGCGAACACGGGGCCCGCAGTGTGTCTGCAGCAATTTGCAACTTTTAATAGTTAGCGGGTTGCGAGGTCGTCTGCCGGTCCAGAGCCCGTTGTTTTATGGTTTATAGAGGAGGAAAGCAAGTTTACATGCCGTAGTTTTGAACAGTTAATGCACACGCGCCTTATGCTGCGAACCCCGCCTCTTTGCCATATTTATATATTAAAAGGTGAAGTTTCCGTCCGATACGCCACTTTCATATTACTCTAGGCGTATATCTTCCGTTTTGAATAACCCGCTCGCGAAACGAGGTCGACCTAGTATTCCAACTGCCGCGTGAAATGACGACTATCGGTAGCTTCATGTTCCATCAAGCAATCGTTTGCAATGTTTTGTGAATTTCCTCGCCTCCGTTTATATCTAGAGGCTACATTTTTATTGATTTTACTACAGTGATTGTTTCCATGTAAATAATAAAAAAATAGATGTAAAGAGACGACAATGTTTTTATAAAGAACCTATTCCAAGTTCTAATTTAAAATAAAAAAATTGTACGATTAATTTGTGACGATTTAAATTGAAGAGTTTTAAATTAATAAATTTTTTAGAAAAAGAGATAAAATACATTAAATTTAACGTGTTTTTAATGTAAAAACAGTAATAACACGTACGACAAGAGAAAAATTCAATAAAAATAAAACGTATAATTAATATAATAACAAGTTGCAGCAAAGATTGGTACATAACAAATTAATAAAAAATATCTAACAGTTAATTGTTTCATTGTCTAATTTTACCTTTTTAATTTAATCCTCATACAACAGCAATTTCAAATAATCCTATGTGCTATGATTTGTTGAAGAGACATTCCTGTATTCACGAATGGAGGTGACACGAAGAAAATTGGAATTCTTTATCGCCTTCATACCATCGCGTAAACAAAATCGGGGAATTTTCTGGTTGGCCAAGTGTGAGATCCGTTTTGCCTTTTGCAGCCTACGTTGCAAGCTTTGCCGAGAAGCGACAAATCTTGCCTGCAAACTATCGAACTGTTGCGCAGAGTATTGCGTTACTTCGACACCGAGGGGTCGAAAGGGAATGGATCAGCGTGACACTTTAATGCGAGGCTTAGACCACGGTAGGGGAGCGATTACATATTACAGATGTGAAGGTTGAGTTATTGCGAGCGAATATCGGCAGGAAATCGGGCAGAAATTGCAAGCTACTGCACTTTTGACCTTAGCCGGGCAGTCGCCTGCCGGTCAGATATTTATTGTCCTATTATCGTGATTGATGCGCGGTTGGCTGCCCACCGGCTAGTATCTTATATAAGTACATTTAATGGGGTGAGGCCGTTTCGGACTTTCGCATGACGAAGGGCGCCGGATCTACATTGTCGTTTAACGTTATGGCCGATGCGTCCAGTACAGTGTAGGGTGGATTTGTAACGTTTTCTTACTTATGCCTTCTTATTTTCTAGCCACATGGCGCCCATTAGTCGACGCGGCACTACTAACGCTTCTCGCCTGCTGCGGTAATAAGTCACAGAAATGCTATCGTAAGAAATTTACGGAACACTTGCTTACTTTCTCTCTCTCTCTGTGCGCGTATGAGAGAAACATAAACGGGGTCTACAGTAAACCCCGTGACAATCCGTGTCGGGTCAATCGTTAATTACACTGTAAATATCAGTACTTCGAATGCTCGAGGTACATGGAACTCGCTCGTTTCTGGTCTAATTGATTCTTTTTATCACCGCGAACACATGTAACAGCTATTTCGTGCGAAAAAAACCCAAATGTTCTTGCAAGAGCTCAACATTGTAAATTAGTGCCCAAACTTTTTTAAATTGAGGGCCATTTTTCAAAAATAGGCAAAGTCCACATTGCGGACCACATAAACATACATACAGATATTTATGGATGGTGGATGGGTGGAAGAAAAATTAGATGCTATATTTCTTATTATAATTTGTTATATTTCTAATTATAAAAATATATTGAAATCGAGATATTATGTTTATTACATGAAATTTAATTTATATAATAGTATTATTAATATTAGCCATTTATGACTCAGCAAGCAAATTTTTGCGTTAATTTTGATGCGTTAATTTTGCATTTTTGGAAATTAAAGAAGTTAATATCACTGGATTAGATAATATGAAAGAAAAAAATACAAAAATAAGCAAAGTTAAATAATTGTTAATATCATTTTTACCAAATATTTTTAAAATAATTTTCGTGTAGAAACATATAAGTATACTGCAGAATCTAATTATGAAAGCCGAAAAATCAATATCGGAAGAAAAACAAGCTGACAATCCGTGTTAGATTAATTACTAATTAACTGTTAATTAATAATTAATCTACTGAGAACAAATTAATCGATGAATCGTGTATTAGTTGTTAGGATAAGTATTTTCCAGTTACATATCAATGTACTGTAAGCAGAAAATTGATTTATAATCTCACTTTCGGTACGACCACAATAGCCGCTATGATTTCAATAGTGCTTGAATTTCAATTTGTTCATTATTAACTGATTACGCTGATTGTATAAAATCGATACTATAAGCTTCAGACACAATTTATGAGTTATCCTGATCAGTATTGGCGCTCATAAATTTGTGTAGATAGATCAAATGATCATAACAATTTATTTTACCAATTCCATCACGATTACATTTGATTCATGGAGTAATAAAGCTTCTCCGTTCAGAGGGTTTATGTATAATTTATACAAAGTATTCTTTTCTACACCATCAATTAATGTAACTTACTAATTATATATAATTATTGATTCTGCTGTTCCCTATTTCTCATGAAATGATAAAGAGTTTGTAAAAAAACAGACATTGCAAGAATGCTGCTTAAAACAGATAGAGAATAATAAATAAGAACTAAAAACGAAAACTGATGTGAAGAAAATTATTATGATTCATGATTATAATCATTAGATGTGTCTCGTACGAAAAGTGTATCAATTGAAAATTTTATATTTTGAGAGGCACATACATATATTCTTTATTTGTAGGAACGAATAAACTTGACGAGACAATATACAAACAGTTTTTCATTTTTTAAATATTCTCATCCTTTTAATGTAATACATGTATAATTTTGTACATATTTCCAAGCATCCAATGTACATCTATAGATTTTCACAGATTCATTATATCTCAAATGGAAATTTTAAACAATTATGCCTCACAATCGATACAGTATTTCGTAGCGGCGGAGCAGATGAATAAAATATATAT
>QKQZ01033516.1:0-21296 GCA_003595255.1 Solenopsis fugax
TCGACTAAGCTTTCTTAACCACGATTCGTACGACACTTGTATCATACAAGCCATAGTCGCACGACATACAAGTAGCTTAAAGGAGACTGCACTTTCTGGGTGCCTTGTCAACCCGCGGCCTGCTCAAAAATCGTGGCTAAATCCAGCTGATCGACCGGTTAGACACTAAGTCCAATGAGAATTGCTTTCCTCATTGAACCGATAACGTGACGAGGAGTGAAAGTGCACATTGCAACGTTCTCCGATGCCCCCGTACCCCGTAATTGCAAATGTGCCCAATCTAACGCGAAAATTATTTTTTGAACGAAACGCAATGCCTGGTGAACTTGCCACGATGAGAGCAAAAATTCCTAAATTTTAATAACTGTTTATTCGAATAGTACTAATAAAATATTTACTTACAATACATAAATCTTTACTGTAATTGAAAAAAATGATAATTAAATTAAATTAGTGGTTCTCCAACTAAATAAATATATATTTTATAGTAAATATTCCGTCAGTACTATTCGAACGACTTTATTAAAATTTAAAAATTTTTCCCTCAATACATAAAAAGCTGAAATAGAAACAAGAATTATACATAAAAAATAAGAAAAGTTCCAGCATTAAAAAAGCATTTTACATTGCTACAGGCATCTTCTTCGTGGCACGTGCAAGAGACATTGCTTGTTACACGATTTGCGAAATAACGATTTATCAGTACCTAGTCAATGGATACAGAACCGACAATAAGATTTGCAATGTCTTTTACACGTTCCACGGAAGATCTGCAAGAATATTGTAAATTAATTTAGGAAAAGCGACAATTAATTTTTGGTGCAATATTGAAGGTTCGAGACGAATAAACTATTAAAAAATGTACGTGAAAGAAAGTAGTTTTGGAAGGGTATAAAAATTGAATATCTTTTTAACGCATCGACTACGCAATTGCTGTTTTTTTATTATCAATTACGCAATACAATAAACTTCTCTTTATCTGTTTTTAAGTTTTTATATTTGTTTTAGATCTGGCTTTATCATAAATTGCCACGTTTCAACCGATTTTTAACTTGACCCTTTTCCATATCTTATTTTTCCGTAAACAATCCAAATGCCGATTGACGCTATGACTTAACTCAGATTGGTAAGGTAATGGAAATAGCGCTAATTGAAATGTGCAATTGGTGCCTGAATTTAAATCTTTCTTCATGTATCGTTGTTTTTGCTTATTAGTTGATGTTAAATATATCAAAATTTTAACTATAATCGTAAATGCTATTTGTCTTGTATTAAAATGTAATATCTTTATATTTTTATTTCCAGACCATCATAATGTAATAATGTGCTAGAAGTGTAAGTATGCTTTCTATTAATTATTCTAGATATTAGACGGTTTTGATATTTTGAAATGACAACTCAATCATTAACGCGAGCCATTTGAGAAAACAGGTAAACGAAAACTTATGACATTTAAAATTTAACACAATGTTCTTACTCTGATTTTTTTTATTTCTCGTTCTTTAAAATACTTGTACTGCAGTGCTTAGCATTAATCGATTAATTTATTTATTAACTAAAATAATCCACAAAAACAATTTATAATATATGTAACCATGATTAATGATTAATCAATTAATGGAATTAATTATCTATGGTTTTGTATTATTAATTTCTTATATTTTTTCTTTTATAAAAGTGATCGGTTAAAACTTAATGATAATGATACTAATGAATGATTTAATTAGTTTTATAGAAAAATAAATCAGTCATTGATTATAAAAAATAATAATCGATCGTTAATCACACATTAATTTGTATTTAAAATGTATGTTTATATAATTATATTTATAATTATATATAATAATTATTTTTGCAATTTTTAGGTGTAATTATTAATCAATAAATTGATAAAATTTTTTCCAACACTGTAGAGTGTGTGAATTAATACTTTATAAATTCTTTAATGTAATCTTGGTTGATTCGTCATATACACGAACCTGATCTCAAACACATATCATATGAAGAGTTCAAAGAGCATGATGTGAGATTCAATAAAAATAAATAATTTTTATTACTATTATGTGAAGTTATCGCGTGATATATTTAGATTTTTATGATTTTGCACTCAAGATATATACTTTTTCATTTTGTTTTTATAAAAATTATAACTTGTAACATTTGTAATATTTATTATCTATATTAAAAATAAATATTAATTAAAATTGATCAATATCTCTATTGACAAGAAATTTTATTGTTACATTGATATAATTTTAACAAAATACGGAATACGTATCTCACATCACATTAATGTGTTTTATTTTTTATAAAGCTAGTTTGTTGATCAATTAGATGAATAAGCTTTAAAACACCATGTTAAAATTGGCACTTTATAATAGAATAAAACTTAATTATGTATAATTATGTATAATATACATAATAACGCATTATCTCTAAAATACACTAGTTGCAATGTACGTTATTATAATATTTCTTGTAAGGATATTCCTTGTCCTTATAAGGTAGAACAATTTCTGTTTATTTACAATATTTAAATAATGTTTACAAATTTGCATATTACTTTTTTGCACCAATTTATAAAATACTTAATTTTGGACAAATCTTTGGAAAAGGGATTTAAAAAAACATATGCCTAAGTCATTTAATATCTTTTTCCTTAATAAAATTTTTATTCTAGATATGCAATATGTGAATAACTTGAAGTAATTCTTTTTTTCAAATTTTGTACATAATTATATTCTTAAAATAAAAATGTTTTAATAGCAATATCTTATTTTTTATATTATTTATTGTTATTTATTTTGGTAATTTTAATTTGATGATCTAACCTTTTCAATAATCTAACAATAAATAACCCATCAAAATATTTCAATAATCTTCCCCTCTTTGTTTAGAACTATAATTATTAAAATTCAAAATTTGTTTTCTGATTTCCATTGTTTCTAATAAGAAAAGAAAACTTTGCTTTGATTGATATTGTTTGAACTTGTAAAAATTATTTTTTATTATATTTCAGACTAATAATATTTTCACAATACAATTTAAATTGAGCGAGGGCTAGTATATGATCATAGCAAAATCTTAGTGCGAAAAATAATATTTTTTGTGTGATTTTAAATACATTTTCTAATTCTTTTGAACTATACTCCATTACTTTTGGTAATATTTTTTAAATATTAAAATGTATTCAGGTTTTCTTTAATTCAATTGTATTTATATTATTTTTATAACATAATAAATAAATACTGAAATCTATTATCTTTCTGTGCGTGTGTACCTGTGCGAGTGCCTCCTCAAGCACAATAGTACACTAAATTAATAAATGATGAAAGACGAGTCCAAGATTAAGTATCTTTCATAATTTTTTAAAACTTATCCATTTTAAGATAACAAATCTGAGTACAAATAAAGTTTTGTCTTATGATTTAATGCAAGATTCAATGATTTAATTTAATACACTTTTTATAGATTCGTTAATAAAACTTTTTATTAACTTTTTGTTACTCACCATCTGATGCATAACAATGGAGTTATCAGCAGCGTAGGTACGATGATTCTGTAACATAAAACATATTTAAATTAAAGTAACGTTTAAAAGAATCAATGATTCATAATTTTTACACACACAGAATTTTTTAATTGCTTTTCAAATATTTAAATACCTAATAAGATAATTATCCAATTTTTTAAATCTAATAAAAATAAAACTTTTATTTAAATTAAATTAAAATTTTTTAATAATAATTTTATTAATTATTTATTATTTTTATTCATCAAAATAAAACTAATAAATGCGAAGAAAAGACTAATTTTACGCAAGTAAGCAATAATGCCTACCATAATAATTAACAATAAGTTGCTTCACCGATGCCCGATGTCTCTCCTATGCCTCCTATTTTAGGAAATTGTCTAACTTCGCCTCTCTTCTTCCTTCGTTCCACAAGTTGTCAAAAAAAATTGCGATGCTACTCATTCCGGAGCAGATCTCGTTCGCCGCGTTCTGTAAAATAAACGTGAATATAATTAATACAGTAAAGCCTCTTCATTTCCTACGCGGTCAATCTGACGAGCGTCACGACGGCACTATACATTTCGATTTTCGATCCAATGATACAAGGTACACATTCGAGCGAATTATCAACGTACAAACGCCACTTTTTATTTTCAATATATTAGATTTTATTACATAGAGTAAGCATAATATTAATATAAGTGTCGCTTACCAATTAAAGACGCGATTCTATTTATTCCGGAGGCATTCCGTCCCGCGTCTTGTAAAAGTGCCCAACGCATCCTGTAAACTAAACATAAATACAATTGCAATGGCGAAGCTGCTTTATCTCCCGCACGGTCAATTTCACGAGTGTCGCGGTGCGGCGTGCGACGATGCCATAAGCTTTGATCTTCGTTCGAACGAACTAGCATTGTAGATTACGCGTTCGAATGTATTACCAGCGTACATACAAATGCCGGATCTATTACGCCACTATTAGATATAATATGAAAACGTAATGTTAACGCTTACTTATTAAATAAGCTGCGATGCCGCTCGCTCCGATCCGATCCGTTACATGCGCGCCCGTTGCGTTCTGCAATCAAACGAAAATGCACATCAAGATGGCGAGCCGGCTTCGTTTCGGCGCGGTCAACTTTACGCGTCAAGATTCGACGCCGCGCCGCGCGCCGCAACCGCGCTACATACGGCCATCGAATCTACATTACGCAACGATCGAATTGGCAGTAAATTGGCAATGCGAGATAAGTTTCGTTCACCTGTTAAAGGATCCGCGTTGTCACTCGTTCCAGAACCGATCCGACCCGCATCCGCTGCGTTCTGGAAAGGACGTGAATGCAACCGTGAAGCAGCTTCGTCTCTCTCGCGCGGTTAACTTCACGCGCCAAAAGTGACGCCGCTCCGCCGCGCCGCTACATATCTGTATTGCATACGTAACGCCGCCGCGACGCGGCATCACTTTTGCCGTACATTTTCGGCTGACCGAGTAATTAAAATATAGCGTAAATACAGGTTTTATTTACCAGTTAGACATCGCGACGACATTTATCCTAGAACCGATTAACATGTTCTGTAACTAACAAAGAAAGAAACGTCATTAAATTATGGCGAAAGGGGTTCTTCTCCTGGGCGACCAATTTCACGCGCCGCGATTGACGCGGCATGCGACAGAGCTATGCGTCGTGATCATCCGAACGAGTATTGAGAAATACGCGTTCGATTGAATTATAATGCAAGTTCTATATATATTACACTTACCAAGTAAATGATCCGCGATGCCACTCGTTTCTCAGAGCCGGTCCGTCCCGCATCCGCCGGCCCGCCGCATTCTCGAAAGGACGTGAATGCAAACGTGAAACGATTTCTTCTCTTTCGCGGTCAACTTCATGCGCCAATAGTGACGCGACAGTGAGCGCCACTTGATAACTGCGCGGCGCGGCATCACCGAGAGATGACGCCGTGATCGCTTTTTTTCTATCGCCTTATCGCATATGAACGTGCACTGTTGACTGCTGTTGACAACCGTTTATTAGCATGAGTCAGGTGTTAGGCTTGAAACGACCAAATCAGTGGTCGTGACGATAGCAAATATCATTATTGTGTGGTTCGATTTTAATTTCGTCATGAACAGCTGTCGACTGGAGCCCTGTGTCCAGCTTCCTCTCTCAGAAGAGCTGTTGAAAGAGAGTGTGGATAAAGCGAAGGACTGGGCACTTATGCATGGTAATTATGTCCTTTTACTGATAAGAAATACATTACTGATAAACGTATGATTAGGAGACTTGTTCATGATAATTCTATCTTGCTCCTGACAAGATTATTAAGTCATATCTTTAACAGATAAACACATTGACTGTTATCGTTACTTTGTAGTTTTAAAGAATTCAAAGAAATAGCGCAAATATAAAAATTATTGCAATAACTTAGATGACGTACTGACACAGATTTATGTTATTACTTAGGAATATCCATGCGGTCGAAGAAGAACTTTAACAAGGATCAGGTACAAGTGCTACCTGTTACGCTGTTACCATCGAGTTTCCCTAGAAAATCCTTTCTAACTGTAAAAAATGTACAGACTTTATTGAACGAACTTATTCATAAGGTTGCTCACGATAAAGAATTTCTTGCCAGCAGCTTAAAAAGGTACCATTGTTACTAGAACAGAATTATAATGAAATTTCTCTTATTAAAATACATACTTTTTTATTTGATTTAGCACAATACAAGCTGATCCATTTACAGCAAAGCTGTTCTACATATATGAGACAGTATACGAAAAAGGCTTCAGCCAGGTATGTAACGTTAAATACTAATATATCTAAATGTCACAATAAAGAGATCTGTCACAGTCAAACTTTACATGAAAATGTAAAATAAATCTTATTTTCTTTTTCTTCCAATATTATAGAGTATAAGCCTTGGACTGTTGAGATCAGATTATTTATTACATGACGATGGTTGTAAGATAAAGCAGGTTGAAATAAACACGATAGCGTCTAGCTTTGCTGCCTTAGCTACCGTTACATCCGAATATCATAAGTAAGTTCAATATAAAAATATTATAAGGAAATTTTATCTTTTGAAAAGTTTTCTATTTACGTATCTTTAATAAAAATATTTTTTTATTACAGGTACATATTAGAAGAATTGGGATATAGGAAGGAGGCGTACGAACAAGTAAATTAATTGTCCATTATAACTTTAAAAAATCAAGTTTTTATATATTTTTTGTAAAATGTTAAACTTACATCATTCTTGATATTGCTATATTTTTTTAAGATACTTTAGAGGTTATTGATATTAATTCCATTTATAAGATTCCAGAAAACAATGCTCTTGTTGGATTTTGCAAAGGATTAGTACTTGCATGGGAATTGTACAATAATCCAGAGTAAGTTGAATGATACTGCAAATTTTACTCTCGGTTTTATATTCCACACAAACAAGACCAATGCCTAGATATGTTTCAGGGCTATTATATTGTTTATTGTTGAAGATGTGACTTATAATATAAGCGATCAAAGATTTCACGAGTTCCAAATTCGTCAATTATGTCCTAAAATTAAGATTATTAGAAAAAGTTTAACTAGTTTAGCATCGGAAGGAGTAAAATTGGGACCAAATAAAGAATTAATTGTGTAAGTTGCACAATCTTAATTAGAATTTATAAATTATATGAATTTATATGATACTATAAATTATATGAACGTTTATACTGTTACAAAAATATTTCAAAAGAACAGAATCTTTTTAATCTTTGAAAATAATATAGAAATTAATATTAAATAAAGAATACAGACTATTAGAAACATCAAATAATTGAAATATCTGAATCGCTTCAATTATTTTAGTTCAAATATGGTAGTAGCTGTAGTTTATTATCGTTCTGGTTACGAACTTGAAGCTTATCCAACAGAAAAGGAGTGGGACATTAGATTGCTGATAGAATGTTCACGTGCAATAAAATGTCCATCAGTACAGTATCATTTAGCAGGTACTAAGAAAGTATGTAAATTATTTAAATCTTTATTTTTGTATAAACAAAAATAACATGTATTGAATCAAATGTTATTTATACAAAAATTATACGAGATATTGGAGTAAATAACATAGATTATATAGAAACAAAAAGATTTAATTTTTATTACATTTGTTACAACTGGAATAAATTTAATGACATATATTCTTTATAATTAAAATTTTTTTAATATTTTGATTTTAAAAATCATTATTATATTTTTAGGTACAACAATCTTTAGCTCAGCCTAGTGTATTGAAAAAGTTTCTAAAAGATGATGTATCTGTTTCTAAAATGCAAGAAATATTTACTGGTCTATATACGTTAGATTTTGTAAGTAATCTACTCATTTCATCAGAATGCTTAATTGATTGGCAACTATATGAATTGAAATTTTTAGCATTTTATAATCTAAATAATGTTCATTTTAATAACACGCACAGAATAATGATGGAGAAAAAGCAGTAAAAATGGGTATAAACGAACCAAACAAGTTTGTTCTTAAACCACAAAGAGAAGGAGGTGGGAATAACGTGTATAATGAGAATATAAGAATGAGGTTGAATACGATGAAAGAATCGCAAGAGAGAACGGCGTGGATTCTCATGGATCGCATTTATCCTCCTTTACAAAAAAACTATTTGGTGCGTGCTGTTGAAGAATCGCCATTGGAAGACAGCGTTAATCTATCAGATGTTATAACAGAACTTGGCATATATGGAGTGATAGTGGGGTAAACGAACTGATTCGCATTTTAATAATCATATTATTTGCTAAGAAATATACTGATGATAGCATTAATACCATTCTTATAATATTCTATTCTTTCTAGGGATAGCAATGACATAATGCTAAATGAACAAGTTGGACATATTCTAAGAACCAAATCAGCGAGTGAAGATGAAGGTGGAATAGTAGCAGGTATTGGTGCCCTTGATAGTCCGTACTTAATTAGTTGAAATAAAACATTTTTAAGAGAATAATTACAATTAAATGGTAACATAATAATGTGTGAATGTACACTGTATCTATTATTTTATCTCACTATATAATTAATTTTTATTATATTCCTTACACTTTTTATTGTATATATGTGAATGATAAGTAATTCATAATCAAAATTACTGGGAATTGAACGCTATGAAACATATGAATGGATATTGTTGCCAATATTTGATATTGCATCCAAGTTTCTAAGTAATTTTCAGTTGTTTAATTTTTATTATAATTGAACTAAAATTAAAGTATTGTACCAATAATAAAATCTTAAAAACGCAATTTTCATTGATCATAAAATAGCAATAGATATCACAATGCAAATATTATATATAATAAAGAAAGAAACATTAAAATTTACGTTATGTAAAAAGTTGTATAAAAAAAATGAAGTTCTTTATACGTATATAACTATTAAAACTAATTTTATTAATAATTAACTTTATTAATAATATAAAAATTTTATTGTGTGTTATATTTGATTGTGTTATATTATATTTTACAAGTTTAAAAATGATATGGATAATTCGTGAATAAGAATATATAATGTTAATAAAAATGTTGATGATATAAATAAATGAATATACAAATTTTTTTGTATGCAACCCTGTATAAAAATTATAATTGCGTATCATCATGCTTAAATAAATTATAAATGTAAAACTGGCTCCAGACAATATATGAAATGTACGCCAATGGTGGACAGTAGTCATATCATTTGTGTTGATTTGTGTATAAATTCCATATGGTCAATGAATCGCATTGCAAATATTAACATTACAGACATAAATTCGCTAAAGATAGTTTTTTAAACGAGATCAATGTTTATCAATTATGTTGGCCAAATGCGTACATTACAGTTCAATAACGTATTTTCTGAAATACAATATAGCAATATATCATAAAACAAACACTTTTTATTTAAAAAAATATGTGAAATGTTCCCGATTGGATTTAATTTTCAAATTTTAAACAATTACTTCTTCCTCGCTATCCATCTTTTCTAATGTTGGTGCACATTCACTAAATATTGTTTATATTATAAACATATTAATTAATCTACCAGTCATTTCTTTTCGGATTCTTCAGTCAAATATATGAAAGTTTATATAGATGTATAAAATATATAGTTCTTTATATATATATAATTGTTAAAACTAACTTTACTAACAATATAAAAATTTTATTGTGTATTATTTTTTACAATGTATAATATTTTACAAAATTGTAAAACGATAACATATTTTTATGTATTACAATAGATAATACACTAGGTAATACAATAGGTATTACAATAGATAATTCATAATTGTGTATATGAGAATATACACAATGTTAATATAAATATTAATGTTGATTTAATGAATGTATATACAAATTTTTTTGTAGCCTACGGCCCTATATATACATATATATAAAAATTTTTAATAAGTGTAATTACATCATGCTTAAACATTGCAAATTTAAAATAGAACATGCAACAAGTGCCATTAAGAATAAATATATTTTATATAACAACATTTTATGTAGTCTTTGTTTTAGCTTTCAGTTTACTCAAAGTGAAGTGCATAGGAAATATTTGATATAGATCATGATTCATTTCGTAACCCATTTGATTTCGTAGTGATAAAATATATACCTAAATTATTGAGCTACGTATATATATCGATATCTACGTATACATTGCATTTATAGGCACACATTCACCAACAACGTCTTGAAATTTATAATACAAAACAGTAAGAAATTTTCTAACTTCATATAAAAGATTTTGTTAACTAATTAATTTTAAATTTAATTTTGACTAATTTTAAATTTAATTTTAATATTAATTTTTGAGATGCATGGATCTATTCGGTAGAGCGAAGGTGAACCTGCTTCTGTATCGAAAGTTTTATGGCAAGAAGAACTGAAAGGACTGTTTTAACATTCTTCTAACAGAATTAGAAACAATGGAATCGATTCACACATATTACATGTGCAATTTGTTGCTAGCGTGTAGCTATGAACGAAAGCTTGATATTTTATCACAGTGACGAGTAATCGATGATTTGATACGATTCTTTTCGTATTTCAAGATTGTTTCAGAGTTGATACATTTTGGTACACAAAACTGCATATAATACATAAAGTTTGTAAAATTTCACTTTTCCTTTGAAAATAAAGCGAGCTAATTGTCTTCTCTTCGATGACGCAAGTGCAATTACTTACACGTGCGTCATATACAAAAGGACTGTTTTTTTCTGACTATAAAGATGCGCGACCGCTCACTGAGAGCGTAAGTAGCAATTAAAGATGGTTGACTGGAATCAAAGATAAAAACCAAACGTCTTTAATTGCTACTTACGCTCTCAGTGAGCGGTCGCGCATCTGGATGCACTCTATATTTTTGACTATCTAATATAGTCAAAGCTCTATATATTCACTTTTGGAATGAAGAAAAAACAGTCGATAACAGAACAAAAAAAGAACAGACTAAAATTCAGTCTTTCCTTCGCTATAATTGTTTTATATTTTTTCAATCTGAAAGATATGGTGTATATTACGTCAACTTGTCACTGGTTTTATTTTACGTGACGATTTCTTTCAATAATTAAGCTATTGCTAATCAAACATTGCTAATAAAATCGCACATTCCAGTAATACATTTAATAATCCGTTTAACAGCAATCTACCTACTTAATGATACAGCATGCGTTTTGTAAATAATCATGTTCGTAAGTATTCGAAGTATTAACAATAATGCAACGATGCTGTATTGCTGAAGAAACAGCAGTTCCTCCTGACCAATTTAATAAAATATTTTTGCACTACTTAACGGCGAAGGCTAATTCCATGTAGGACATGCAGGTGACTAGCTCATACTCAAGCTATGCCGGAATCCGCCAAAAAGCAGCGCCTCGTAAAACAGTTTAACAAGGAGAATGAACAAGGTACCTAGGCATGTAAAGAACTATAAGATCAAAAGTATTGGAGATTCCATCAAGATGTACCTTTCAAAAGAAAATTTTGAGCCACAAAAAGTTCATTGATATTAATATCGGATGCATCACTAGATCGAGCAGCGAAGAAAATATATTGTCGATGAAACTAGAAGACTCTTTCCTTCCGACAAGAGGGTTAGCAAATCGAACGACGAACTTAGTACGGAAAACTGTGATACTACTAGTAGCGATCTTTTACATGCAAAACACACAAGTAGTATAGATAGCATTAAGAATGATAGCAACAAATTGCACATGTAATACGTGTGAATTGATTCCATTGTTTTTAATTCTGTTAGAAAAATGTTAAAACAGACCCTTTCGGTTCTTGCCATAAAACTTTCGATTCAGCAGATACAGAAGCAAGTTCACGTAGATCTTCGCTCTACCGAACTTTGACAAATTGTAAAACGAAGAAGAAGCTATCGATCAATGAATCTACAGACGTGAGACAAGAATTGGATGGAAATAGCATGTAGCATGATTTAAAAAACGGTTTGGGTTCGATCGAACTCAGTTTGAGTACAAGTTTTCAAGAAATTATTAATTTTTGAGATATTTCTTCGACTGTAATTGAATTATTTCGAATTATGCACGAAATAAATTAACGCATCCTGTTTTTCTGCCTCTTCGACATTCTTTCCCTCCGAGTATTGATCTGATTTCTTTGCGTTATTTTCTGTAACAGCCTACAAAACGAACGTTAAATATTAAAATCTGCAATAACAGCGTGTGCGTGCGTGTATGCGCGCGCGCGCGCATGTGTGTGTGTGTGTGTGTGTGTGTGTGTGTGTGTGTGTGTGTGTGTGTGTGTGTGTGTGTGTGTGTGTGTGTGTGTGTGTGTGTGTGTGTGTGTGTGTGTGTGTGTGTGTGTGTGTGTGTGTGTGTGTGTGTGTGTGTGTGTGTGTGTGTGTGTGTGTGTGTGTGTGTGTGTGTGTGTGTGTGTGTGTGTGTGTGTGTGTGTGTGTGTGTGTGTGTGTGTGTGTGTGTGTGTGTGTGTGTGTGTGTGTGTGTGTGTGTGTGTGTGTGTGTGTGTGTGTGTGTGTGTGTGTGTGTGTGTGTGTGTGTGTGTGTGTGTGTGTGTGTGTGTGTGTGTGTGTGTGTGTGTGTGTGTGTGTGTGTGTGTGTGTGTGTGTGTGTGTGTGTGTGTGTGTGTGTGTGTGTGTGTGTGTGTGTGTGTGTGTGTGTGTGTGTGTGTGTGTGTGTGTGTGTGTGTGTGTGTGTGCATCTAGATAGTAGCGCAAATTATTCTTAATCATAATTAGTTATTTTAATGCAATTGTGTATTTCATGTGATTAGATAGAATCCTGGCGGAAAAAATTTTACAACATTCTATACCAATATGCTTTGGAACTCTTGTTAATTTTAATAGTTAAATACATATATTTAAGAAAAAAATAAATATTTTTACGTAAAAATAAATATTTCTACGAAAAAAGTAATTTTTTCTACAAATTTCTATTTTCAGTAGAACTTTGTAATAATTCACAGAAATTTTTTTCATCAGAATAAGCTATTTTAGAAATGTATAGAATGTTGTACTTCGTTATAGTTTGATGTAGTTTTAGAGAAATTTGTAGAAATCGCACAACAAAAATACAAAAATTTACAAAAATTTAAAAAAGTGTTCCAATTCTAGTATTTTCATACAGATTTTTGTAGCATGTCTTAAATTTGTGTAAAATTTTGTAAAAATTTTTTCGCCAGAAAAATTTAGATAATGCGTATTAGATAAATGTAGCTATATGCGACATAGTTGTAAAAAACAATGTGCGTCCAAAAATAAAATTATTACTCACTTTCATATATTTATCGTTAATAGGATTAACATATTCGTGCTGTCCGGGAGGTAATTCAGAAGGAACCATGGAGTCGAGCATTACTTCAATCTCATCGCTTCGATCGTACGACGGATTTTGGAAGTGAATGCTGCTGCAACTGTAATACAATATTACACGATATTTTTATATGCGAATAGTAATTACATATTACGCTTAAAGACCTACTTCTAGTTCCAACACTAAAATAAATTTGGAACGTACCTAAGATTGCTTGCTGGTTTCGACTTTAATCTATTTTTCTGATAGTAATAGTAAACGCATAATAACAGAACACCAACCAGTAATACGATTATTGTTACGCTATAAATGCCGCTTATGTTCCGTGTATTTCTCGAGAAATTAATGCTTTTAACAAATTTCAGGTCACTTTTTATAATGCATGTGCTATTGGATTCTATTGGTTCACCATCTGAACAAATGCACGTTGCGTTCTCCTTCGTTAAAACACACATATAATCGCAATGCTCTGCATCGCAAGGATTTTTAGCTACAAAATAAATACATAATTTAATTTCACTTTATAATTATAAAGTAAATTTTGTTAAGATTAATGTACACAGATAACATTTTGATTTTGTGATTATTCGTTCTTATATCATACGAACCGAAAGGCTGTCTGGAAATATGAAGAATGGAGAAAAGCCTGTGAACATTACTTGTGCCTATGTTTAATTTTTCACACGGTCTTTTACCGTACATCTTACAGCTGTGCAGTTCATTGTCCGAACTCAAAAAATAAAGTGATTGTTCAAAAATACTGATGCTTAACGCGTGATACAAAAAAGAACGCTAAAAAAAAAAGAATATTATTTTTTTGTTACAGAAAAAAATATAATTTATGCATTCTACTCAAGTCAAGTGCTCATATTTTATATAAGATGTCTTTGTTATAAAAAATGGATTGATATAATGAATTTATTAGCATACATCTAAAATTAAGGCCACTGTGCGTTGGCTTCCGTCGAAATTAGATGACTCAATGGTTTTATAGAAATCGTCCGACCAATATAATTTGGATTTTACATGATCGATTGTCATTCCTCTCACAAAGCCTAGATCGGAACCAATAATCTTCATGTCGGCACCCGTCATATCTGTTCGACATATTTTGCTGGATGGATGATCTGCTTCCAAAGATATTTCAGCCCAGAATAACCATCTACAATATCAAGAGAGATTTTGAATTCTGCAGAATACTAATGACGATATCAGTGAATATGAAAAAGAGATACCTGTTAATCGAATCAACTATGAGGGACGCCACTTTTATTTTATCTTGTATTTTAACAAGCATCGCACATTTTTCTTTTTCCAAATTGCATACCTTCAAATAATTAATTAAATGAGCATTCGAATCACGGTATTCTTTTATTGATTTGATGTTGTAGAGGAATATACCTTAATCGTATTGAGATGGTTGTTATCATTGACGTAGACGTTACCAGTAATCCAATCAACCGCGAGTGCCTGTGGATGCTCGACAATTTTAACTGTCACTATTTCATTCGTTCTAATGTTGAGTTTTTTAATAGTGCCAAATTCATCTGCAATTATTTTTTTCTTTAATGTTTAACCAAATAACACAATTGGTTTGAAAGATTATTAATTTTTTATTGAATAATTTTTATTTTATATTCTTCAGACATATGTGTGTTAATAATTAACTTAATACATAAGATTGAAGCAAAAAGACTAACCGTTACTCCAATAAACAGAATCATTGACTGCGTTCACGTCGAAACCGATTATTCTTATGCCCATTAACGGATGGAGTAATTCAGTTGAATGTAAATTATGCGTTATCTTCCTAATATCATTATCAGTAACGGTGATAAATTCCATTGCCGGCCCTAAATGATCATCAATGAATTTTATCATTTTAAATAGTTTGTACAAATGTTAATTCGCGACTACTTACCGACAGCTTTACAAGAAGTTTTATCGTTGCGAATAATAAATTCGTCTTTGCACGAACACTCGTAAGAACCTATAGTGTTCCGACATATTTGCGAACAAATATCTAATTCGCATTCATTTATGTCCTCGCAAGAAATCATGTCGGCAGCTAAATGATATCCTGATTGACAGCCGCAAACTGCACCTGCTGGTGTCTTGTAACACATACCTTTACAGAAATTGTTCATCGTACAGGCCGTTTCTACACAGAAAAACATAACTCATATTATACAATATATAAAATGTAACATATAATTTTCTTAAATTTTTGAAAATTTTAAACTTTTTATTTTTAATTTGTTAAGATTTCGTATTTAAAATTATCAATGTATTATAAACTAATTTCCTGATTATATTTTATAAACATATGTAAAAAAAAGATTGATTTTCGCGAGTACTTCAAAGACAAAAACTCCAGACACTTTGTTAAATTCCTCGTCAAAAACATTTTTGACAGAAACAATTTTAATAGTGCAAGACAGATTAACTACATACGGCATTTTCCGTTTTCATCGCTACCATCTGGACAGTCTCGATTACCGTCGCATACTTTGCTATATGGCAGACAAGTGCCGACAGAACATTTGAATTCATCACATTCGTTAGATTCGATAAGGTTCTTTTTACTGCCATCGCAATTCTGCTCATCCGAATTGTCGCCACAATCATTGACATTGTCGCATACCCAATCCTCCGGAATGCACCTTTTATTGTCGCAAGCAAATTCATTTTCGAAACAATACGTGCAATTTTGCTCATCATCTAATTGCGGACAATCTTTTCTGCCGTCGCATCTGGAAGAAAAAAAATGGATAAACCCAGAGCATTTTTAAGACTGAGATAGATTATTTTTTCTAAACGCTATGACTATCTGTGTAGCACACACTATAAGAACTTTTCAGGAAATCAAATTAACTTAAAATATAGTTTTGATGTTCGCGCATATTGTTTACTAATCATTTTTATATTTTAAAACTATTAACTTACCTTGCATTTTTCGGAAGACATATACTACTGTTGAAACACTGATACTCATTTAAGCTGCAATTAACCAAAGGAGTTGCTATCCTACTTAAGCAATCCGCTTCATCGCTACCATCGTTGCAATCGTTTATGCCATTGCATAATAACGAGTCACTTATACAATCATCATTTGGACACTTGAACATCCCAGGTTTACATGTCATCTTTGACTTACAATTCTCGGGTGCTTCATCCTCTCCATCCTCACAATCGTTCTTAAATATAAACACAATTATATAAAATAACTTTAACATGTTGTGAATAAAGAAATTAATAAAAAAAGATCATATATTCTGATGTGTAAAATAGAAGTTCAATTTCTTGAAATATATTTCTACCTCCCAGCAAACAAAAATGAATCGAAATGGATAGAAATGAATTCATTTCGATATTTCCGAATTCGCGCTTCAGATTTTTCAACTCAAAATTAATATGAATACATCCGAATTCAACATGATGAATAGCTCATTTCGTATTTCAATTCATTTGTAAATTAATAATATAATGAGGATAATTAATATAATGAGGATCTGAATTCAAAATGATGAATAGCGCATTTCGTATTTCAATCCATTTGAGTCTATTTGAATCCAAAAATACTCCTGAATTCTAAAGCGCAAACTCGAATAAATTAAAATAAATTGCAATTTTCAATTTACTTTAATTTATTTTTGTTTGCTGGGGAGTATGCGCGCGTTAAGTTATAAAGTATTAATATAATTGCTACTTACTTCATTGTCGCATACGAATGACTTTAGAATGCATTTACCATTGTTGCACTTGAATTCGTTCGAAGTACACTGTACTTTGCAATTTTCCTCATCACTTAAATCGTCACAATCATGATTGCTGTCGCATACTTTGGTCTTCAGTATGCAAGTCTCAGTAAATTTACATTGAAATTCATCTAGAAGAAATACATACATTGAATGAATGAACTGTATGGAATTATTGCATTCAGAGAGAAAGATTTCGAGCTCATTCAAGTATTCATTCAATGTTCGCATTCAGATGTGGATAAGATAGAGCAAAAATGCATATAACTCTTGTCAACGTAATTACCACTTTTGCATTTGGGTTTTTCGCAGTTCTGCTCGTCCGATAGATCGGTACAATCGTAATGAGAGTTACAATGATCTTTTAAACTGATGCAGTCGCCATTTTTACACATGAATTGATTTTCCTTGCATCTTCCTCTTATCTTGCATTCACTCGTCTCGTCTTCACCGTTTGGGCAATCTGCGTTACCGTCGCACCTAAATAAATTGCAAAATTCCAAAAGTATTCATAATATTCGTGTTATATATAAAATCCGTTAAAAAACAAAATAATAAATATTCCGAAATATTAAATATAAAGATACAAAAGTTCGGGGCAATTAATCTCAATAAATTCGCATAATGGACAACACATAAAAAATGTACTAAAACAGAACATTATAATTGTGACTATAATATATATTGATAGTTTTCAGTTTAATGATTCTATTGATTATTATCTTTTATAAATTACGCATAAAATATTGATTAAACATACAATTGCTTTTTTTGTATGCAGATGTTGTGCTCACTACATTTATATTCATTCTTAGAGCATTCATGATGCAAAATGCACGTACGATTATCATTTGATAGTTCCATTCCAGGAGGACAAGCACAAATCTGGAAGTAATTATTACATAAAAGTGTTACATTAAATTTCTTCGATAAATAGTAAAATATGATACAATAATATAGATTAAAGTATGCTTTAACCCTTAAACTATAAGACCGGTCTTACAGACCGTTATTGAAACTTTACTCGTCAATAACTTCCTTGATATCATAAGTTCCAGACTGCAGTCAATTCATTATAAGGAACTTATAAAATTAGCGGAAACATGATAACGATCTGTCAGACCGTTTACCAATAGTGTGATTTTTTCGAGCGTTACAGTTTAAGAATTAATTGTACATGAGATGCTTGCATTGCGTTTATCAGATAATTTGCACATTACATGATTGCTTCGCCTATATAAAATTTGCATACTTACAAATGAAGTAATAAGAGAAGGCAAACACACGTGTGAACAATATCCATTATTTTTCTGACAATCGTGCTTTGGTATATCATCTTTGCGCAGAGTTATCACAATGTGATCGTGTAAAGGTATCATATTATCGTTTAATTTGGAGAGATCTAAAAAGATAGCATTTTAAAAACTATTCATCTTGTATATTAATCTTACTTTATTAAACAAATATTAACAAACTCACCTAACTCAACATTCCTACTGGTTACAGAAACGGTTCTAAAATTTATCGTGTATAATATATTCGACGGTGATTCAATCCAGAAAAGATTGTTGCCGGCGACAGTAAGACTTACGGGACTCTTTAATCCAGAACAAAGTATACGCGTGTCTAAAAAAATTTGATACTTTTTAGATAGTCGTACAAATATACTTTTCATAATAAAATAATTGCATATAAATATCATGATATAAGTTTTATTTTGTAAAATTTAATTTATTACTTTAGGAATATACTTATTTCAAAGTCCATTTGTGAAATAAGATCCAAAACTTAAACGTTTATAAAAGTTAAAATACGAACCTCGGGCCGAATGCGAGTAGATATAACCTGGGAGCAAATCACTTACAAAAAGTGTTTTACTGTCTCTGTCATAATACATTGGTAACTTTGGACCAGTTAATCCTTCCCTAATTAACTTCCTTTTACCGAGTCCGTTCATTTGCATCTCATATATAGTAAAACCAATAATCGTATGTATTGATTTTCGGAAGGCTACGAACATCTTGCTATAATATAAAATATGCAATTTTTTATGTTATAATTGCTTTATTAAGAAAGATTGATAAGCATCTCGTAAATGATAAGTATATTTAATTCAATGCCATACCTTTCTTCAGGAGCTAGTGCAATATAGTAAGGAACTTCATCAAAATAAAAGACCGTCATTGCCTTGGTATTTATGCTATGTACCTCGATAGATCGGTTTTGAACGTTTGTTATATACAAATTATTGCCAATATAATCAAATGCTATCGCTTCCACCATCCCATTGATTGTCATTATTTTTTCCGAAATACTGTTATGGACTGGATCATAGCGTATAATGTCCGTCGTTAATGTATGCATTGACATTATATGCCCGCCAATAATTATCTGGCCTAAATAAGTTTTAATTATAAGAAAGAATTAATGACAAAGATAAGTTGTTAGATATGTGTCTGTAATATATTTTTTAAATAGTAATTCTAATACCTGAGAGCGGATCAGATATTACAAGCATATTGTTCATCGGCACTATTGTATTATTAAATGACCGTAACAATTCCATTACTTTTGGCTTTCCTAAGAATTCGTGATAGTAGTTAATAAATTTGTTATTTTGAAAAATTATTAAATGCTGATTCTTCTTCACATCTGAAATTATGTTTCTATGCTTACTTCAGAATATATATATAAGGATATATTAATATATTACCATCCCAATTTTATTAATGCACACAACACATGTTAATATATCTAAAGATTTGGTATATTTCATTGTTTCTTTACCTTGACAAGTATGTTTGTCGGCATTTAATTTTTTATCCAAAGTACAGGCGCACGTGTAACCTTTATTCTGATTCAGCATGCACAATTGAGAACACGGATTAGAATGACATGGATTGTCAATCTGAAATTCGATTAAACGACAATGCGGATTTTTCATAACTTTTATAAGAAGAAATTAACATCCCTGGTAAAACTTTTCGATAAAAAAAATCCTATCGTTTTGAATATGAAATTTGGTTCATGAATTCACTAATGTGAATAGCTTTCTATCGTTTTCGACTATCAACAATTTTTACCAGGAATTATAGTATGATAAGTACATTGGGCTTTATCGCTGAATGATCCATGTGTACGCTATAAGGTCTATTATGATGACGCATTAAGATCTTCCAATCCTTTCCAGTAAATTTATTACAGGTCTGTATCCCATTGGATTCCCAATCGCTCCAGTATAATTTATTTTGAAAGACCGTCATAGAGAATGGCTCTTGTATTATATCATGTAATACTATCTGCGAATAATTAAATTAATTAAATAAATATAATTCGTAGAATCTCAATAGTATCTTGAAGTATTTTATAATAAGAAACACATTAACTCTTCGATCGGTGCCGTCTAAACGTATAGATTCGATCATCTTTGACTTGGCATCCACCCAATATAATCGCTCGTTCGGATAATCAATAGTTACACTTTTCGGCCATTCTAAATTTTCATTGACGAATATACGGACATTTTTACCATCCATTCCAGCCACTGCTATATGTGGAAAGGTACCCCAATCGCTCCAATACATTTTTCTATAAATGTAATACAGGCTTAATATATTTTTATATTAAATTTATTTTGTTATATTTTTAGCTTTTAAAATAAAATTTAGAAAATAGATTTAAAATAAAATCAATTGATACAATTTAAGGATTTCTCTCTCTCTCTCTCTCTCTCTCTCTCTCTCTCTCTCTCTCTCTCCTGATATTTTTGTATAGTCGTTAGATTATTACGATAGAATTTGAGTGTAATTTTTTACAATATACGATATTTACCCTTGGGTTGGTAATAAAGCGACTCCTGTTGGTTTTTCAGTATCTTTGATTAATACGGTGCAGTACGTGCCATTGTTTGTGCAAACTCCAACACAATGGTTACCCTCGTCCGTGAAATATATATTCTTTGTGATCCAATCCACGTCTATCCCCGTTACCGACGCCAAGCCTTTATACAAGGAAGGTGTAGAGATTTTAAGATATGATACAAATATAATATTTAAAAATACTTATTCCAGCACATTACATTCTATCTTTTCCTTCTACAAAATATCTATATACGTCAATAGATAATTAATATATTAATTTATTAACAAATTATAATTTTTATAATAATATCCCAGCAAACA
>QKQZ01033537.1:0-33647 GCA_003595255.1 Solenopsis fugax
TGAGAAATTTGAGTGGGTCAATTAAAATGGCTCACCCTGTATATATATATATATATATATATATATACTGTATACACAAGGTTTTGTGAGCAATAAAGAAAAGAGATTAAGGAAAAGCGAAAACAAGATACAATCTGATTTAAGAATAACAAGAAGAATGAGAATTGGTTTTTTGATGTATCTTGGAAAAGTTAAACGCATTTTTATTTATATCTCTTATTTCAAAAAAGCATTTTATATTAGAACGGCAGAAATTAAAAAAGAAAGAAGTCCGTTTAATGGATATTTTGTCAAAACTATTCGGAGCTTTATGACGTAATCGTTTGAGTATCGCGCTTTCCTTTATCTAAATATACGGAAGGTAATAATTAAGTACTGGATAAAGGAAAGGGCAAGGGGTGGTACACACAAAGAATAGCGGAAATCTACGAACAAGATATCTCTGCTACGTTTTACATAGTTGCTGAGAATATTTAAAAGTGGAAATATCACAGGTAATTTGTCAGAATAATTTCGCTCTGTACTGTTTCTTACAGGCTACCTAATTAGTTACTTTGAAAAGAACAAAGTACAGTCACGAAATAAGATTTACAGGTAATTGTTACGATGCAATCGTAAGATCGCATTTCAATTAAAAGTACGTGCATAAGTTTCTTGAGATCAGTATCGTATCGCATAATATTAAAATTTAAGTGACTTAAATGTATGATGACAAGATATAATAGAAATTTGTAATTTCTGACACATGTATAATATATAGAATGTAGAAAAGAATTTACATTTAATAGAAATGGCAACTTTTAGGATTACATTGATGTCGTAAAGTTCAAATCGAAAGAATCTTTACATTTACGAATAGGAATTTTATGAGGTTTCATTTTTTTTATGGATTCGTTTCGGGAGAAAAATTGTCGTGGTCAATATCGTATGGCAGTCTGAAATGGATCAAAGTATTCTTACGATAACCGTAGAACTTTTCTCGATTTCAAAGGGAAATGGGGACGTATCGCGGGGGACGAATGGATCAGAGAATGACAAAGAGTGACCTCGGCGAAACATCTGAAAGTTTCATCAGCTGCTCTACTTGCTAACCGGAGGCAAATTTTCACGTAACTCGCTTCTTAAATCAGTATCGATTTGCACGCGAAATTACTTTCCCCAACACAGTCTAATTTAACAACGTTGTCTCAAGACAATTATTCTCTGGTTTTGTGCGACATGTTGAAACTTTTTTAATAGTACTTTGGCCTAAAATGTGGTAACAGATCCAATTAATATTTTTAAGCTTATTCTTTAGTAATGAAATTAACAAATTAATACAAAAAATGTGTATTAAATGTAGAGATCTTTTATGCCAGTAAAGAGCTAAACACAAGGTCTTCGCGTGTAAGAATCCTTATATTCTTCGTAATAATTTACATAAACATTACAAATGTTTCGGTTCCACGAATTATTACAGTGTAGAATATATTTCAGTGCTTGAAAAACGATTGGAGTATGGAGCATTTGTTAAAAACGAACGACTAGCGTGATTACGTACTTCAACAGATTGTACGTATCAAACATTATTTAACTTATTAACAACTTTCTGACCGGTATGTATTTTAACTCATAGATTACCGTCGAAACATTTATGCGATACACTGAGGATGATCCAAAATCGTGGGACCGAAACGTTTCTAATGTTTATGTAAATTATTACGAAGAATATAAGGATTCTCACACGCAAAGACCTTGTTTGGCTCTTAACTGGCATAAAAGATCTCTACATTTAATTTATTTCCTGGAGCCTACCTTGTTTATGAATTTTAATTCACAAAAAATATAGTTTTTGTTCCAGATGATACGTATTTTATATTATTTGTCGAATTCTTATTTTTTCTGTCGCTAAAATAAAATCTTTCAATTATTTTGAAAATTAAAAGGGTAGTTAACTGATATTTGATACAAGTCTCGAATGTGCATTCTAAATTTGTCCATTATTTAAATTTATGTAATTTGTCTTTTACTTTCACAAAAGCTGTCCTAAAAGAGATTACACAGAGATACACCGATAGCTTATACACTTATAAAATGCGGAACTTTTCAACCACCCCTCGCATTCTCCCGGTGAATGAGCTCTTGTCTCGTGTAACGTTACCCACGTTTAGGGCATCTCGTTCCATTTAGCTGTCGATGATACACGAGCGATGATTAGGTTGGCCACGGGATCGGTCGAGAAAATCGGGTGGAAAGCCCTCAGGCCGGCCTACTCCGATTTCTTTCTAGGTGGTATAGTGCGCGAGGCCGCGAGTGGGCGGAAAATGTGGGCGAGACAAAGAGAAGATGATAAAGGGCACCCCATGCCTGACAGCGAGAGACAGAGGGTGAGGGAGAGAGAACGAAAGCTTGGGAGAAGGATGGAGAGGGCGAGTCGGTACCGCTCGATAACGCTTCTGCTTCTACTCCGCCATCATTCCCCCCCCGTCTAGTCGTTCTTATTCTCTCATACCTATCCTTCCGCGATATATTTTTTTCGTTTAGAAATTTAGCTGTGTCTAAAATTAAGAACTCGGATATATAAATAAGCACTTTTTTTAAAATATATTATTTAATATGTTGGTTAAAATAGTTGAAACAGAAAATAGTGACAGAAATATTTATTTAAAAAATGTATCTATAAAAATACTATTAAAATATTACTTGAAATAAATATTATGTGTAACAAATATAAAAATGCAAATAGTATTTGACACTTCTATATACATACACTTGAATAAGATATTTATTTTACATTTAGATATTTATTTAAGTGTTCTTTATTTTCTATTGCTTATTTAACATTTTCTACTTCTTAAAATAGAAAATAAACTAAAATAAGATTAAAATTACCTGACTACTTGGTAACAAACGACAAGTAAATTTGTAAAACATGTTATAGAAAAATAAATTACATCTATACAATAGATGCTGTTTTTTTAAAATTTAGTTTTATTATTTTCTATTTTGTATTCCCAAAAAATAAAAAATACTAAATAAGGCAATAGAAAATACAGAATATTTATTTATATTGAAATATATCGTAATATATCGAAATGTAAAGTAAATATCTTATTTCAAGTAAATGTATATATAAATATGAAATATTTACTTATATTTACTAAAATATTTACAACAAATAGTATTTTTTATAGATATATTTTTTAAATAAATATTTCTATTGAATTTACTTAGTCTTTTTTTTATCTAGTACTGTAATTGATTAGATTTAATATAATATCGTAGAGTTTAATTCGTGTAATCTATGTGAATTAATGTAATAATTATTTGTTCATAAAATCTATTCAATGAAATTTTACCACACGAAAATGTCTACACCGTAAAAATAAAAATTTTTGTTCTAAGTGTAATCCAGACTTAAGAATACGAGTGAAGAGAACAGTGAGTTTTCTATGATAACACTGTGATGTTGTTAAATTGGCTTTAAATTTAACAAATGGAATTGTTTCTTATTTAAACATATTAACACTTAAATCCATTGTCGGCGGCAAAAGTTTTTATAGGCGATCTGCTGTATTGTACATTTGCCATTTTAATTAATCGAAAATTAATTATAATCCATCAGAGACGATCCGAAAAGCCGCGAAAATGACATATTTATCGCGCTGCGTTATTAATCGCGATGCGCGATTGCACATGTACGGCTTTGCAACATTTATTTTGCGGACGGTTGGTTACGCCGAGGTGGATTTCATAGGAAACGCGAACGACAAAGGACCGCACGGTCGATCGATAACAACCTCGTTGGGAAGCTCGCCCGGAAAACTCGTCGAATGAGAGGAAAGATCTAGACGCGGGACTGAGCTCTCAACGAAAGACTTTTTACGCCGGAACAAGTTATGATCGTTTAACATTCGCCTCGGCGCATCATTTAAAAGTGCCTGAATGATCCGCACAAAGTCTCGCCAAGAATCTTAAGGAGAGCTTTCGCCTATCGGGACTCTCGTGAATATGAGCATTTATCGTTCTTTGCTTATGCTCCGCGTGAACATAATCCATGCAGTAGTTTTATACCCTCACGAGTGTACATACACCTATAGTTTATACCTTTCCAGAATTTTCAATTTTGTATGAGTCAGTGTATAAATATTTTATATTGGTAAATTGACTTATGCTAATTTTTGATTTACGTTTAAATTTGTAGCTTTCATGTATATTTTACATTAAAGTATGGTGAATAAAATATATTCATTTTCCTGAAATGGCAACTAAAAACAATGTTGAATTTGATTCTGACCCTCAAAAAATTTTTATTTGTCGGGAAAATACTAAAATCAGCATAAATTATTAAACTTAAATATATAGTACCGTAAATTATTATTATTGAGATTTACTAACGTATTAATTCGTGTTTTCCTGCTGTAAAACGTGATAATTATTTATCAATAATATTATAATTCATGCTTGATAAAAAGCTCAAAAATATCTAAAAACAAAAGCATTATTAATGGGAACTATTTTAAATCTCGACAACGGTACACAGTACTTGAGAACATTCATTACGCCTTATAAAGATTTTCTTCCAGAATATTTTGTATTCTATATTGTATTTTATTACTGAAAATTGTAAGATTCACGCAAAAAATATTTTGAAACACCAAGATCCGCTTTGACCGAATAGAACCTTCTTCACTTATTAATTTAATCAAATTGTTTCAATCATATAGATCTATTTTCACTTAATATTAACTATTTTATTATAAATGTAAATTGAACTGAAAAGCCTTCTACGGTCATAGCTGGATCTTATTGCTTTTTATATTTACTTGTGTAATTTTATATACATTTTTAAAATTCACTCGACTCTGCGCCGAATTGTTTTTCCGGTCATAACACAGCTGTAAGACGAATAAGAATAAGTAATATCACATTAATTAAATTAAAATCAATTTAATAACGTTTGATGCCGACTTGCATCCAAATATCAAACCCATTCCCCCCTGAAAAAACTGTAAAGAATTTTATTTTATTATAGTTTTGCATATTTTTATTAACATAACACGTTCTCATAATAGTTTCTTACATATTTTATAGCTCTATATGCTGATTTTATTACTTTTCTAACAAATTTAAAGTTTTTAGAGATTAGAAAGATTTAGCAGCTCAAAAATTGCAAAAAAATCATATTATTTTTATTTGTTACTTCAAGTGACAAAATCCAAGTGCTCATTTTACCAAGTGTCCTTTGTATTATGCATCTAACTTAAACAAAATTTATATATAAATTATACAGTAAAAAAAATTTCATAATATCATTTCCCTAAAAGTAGTATTTTTATTTGAATTTCTCTGACTATATTGAAAAGGATATAATTTTCATTGAGCGGAAAAAATAATGAGATCGCTCATCACAAAAAACAAACATTTTAAATGTCGGGCTATTTCGTCGTGCGCGCTACTGTCAGAAATTGAAGGATCGTCTTTCTCTATCCTTGGAAACGGTAGCTATCTCCGGATTTAACACGTCGCCTCCCAAGATAGATATCTTTCGGGTTTCCATCCCGTCGAACGAGATCGATTTGGCCGAGTCAACCACGATTTCTCGCGTCTATTTTTCTGAGTACATGGGCAAATCAATGTGTGTACCTTGTGTGTGTATCTGCTCGCGCGTACGTGTATGTGTAGTGTCGCTTTGTTAAAACTAGTCAGATCGTAGACATGAGTATCGGAATGTCGGATATCTCGAAGGATGAAGGACTAAGTGGCTCGTTACTCGTCCAAGAGAACTAACCGCGCGCCACCACTCTTGCCCCGTTTCTTGGAGATCGATTGTTGGGTACAACGACCCCAAGAAAAACGGAGACCAATGTGCCACATAATTGCTATGGTAATGTAGCTCGTGTGACCGGATCGTTTACACTGTCAGACTCGCCCCTTCGCATGGATTTTCCATCGAGAGTTGACTGCGGATTTTTATTGTACTAATTGTTCTGATTTCCATCGCACTTCCGTGTACGTTCATCGCGAAGTTATGCAACGTGAGCACATCATAATATTGAATTCTTTAGTTCTAGCGAGTTTTAGCAAGTTCTGAAATAATGCGACAAACTATTTGAGTATCTGTATAAAGAACACAATTCTCTTATTGGTTTAAAAGTTATTTAATTTTTGCGGTACTCTTATGTAAAATCACATTTTTTATTATTTATTTGCAAATTTGACGAAAAAATAGCGTTACTAATTAAATCATTTTTTACATATACTAATAAAACTTCAAATATTAATGCAAAAGTTCATTTGGATCCACTTATGGGCCATTGATATAAATACTTTACTATCGATTTAATTTATTTTTTAATCTTTTTCTAGTTTTTCTAAGAAAAAGGCAAAGAGTAAGTTAAATTTTGAGGTTGAAATTAATCTACACTTATCTGGTGGAAATCGACATTTACTCGTTTAAAAGTTATTTGTGTAATAATTGCAGCAAAATATGATATCTTTTTTGTAGCTTAAGTCAGTTGTTCACTTTATTTTTTACAACTGATTTTCAGAACCAAAATTCGAATATTCATAACTCAATTTTTTGGTTGTTGATTAGGAAAAAAATGAATAAACCTAAGAAATCTGTAATTTTTAAATTTCGAGATAACTTTTAACTGGTATTGGTTAACCAAAATATTCTTGATTGAATTTATATGTTAAAAAATATGGTTAACACATAATTGAGATAAAAATAGGTGAAATATTATTTACGCTTGATTTATTAGATTTATTTGTTATGAACTTGTCAATCTATTTTACTTGAAAATGCACATTAATAATTTCAAAATTATTGAGAATATATCATCCGTAAAGAAATTCATCAAAATTAAAAGCAAGAAATAGAATGAATATTTTAATAAAAAAATTATATAAGTTAAAAGTTTTTAATTTTTTTAGTCTCACTATTAATTTGTATCTAAAATTTTTAAATACATAACTTTTAAAACAGAACAGAATGATATTAGAAACTAATTAAAATTTTTAATTTGGAATTACAGTCACGAATATCTGCAATATCTTTGTAACAGTTTCTTTTCGACGAAATAACGATATAATAAAAATGTGCTTATTTCTAGGATTTCCGGTTCGTACAGCGTAAATAAATGGGAATCGCAATCTAACTATATAAATCTGAAGTTACTCCCTGAATGCCGGAAAGATTTGATATCGGCGATTCTCCGTGCTTGCACACGCTGATTAAAATCTGATCACGAAAATCGCGTTCCTTTGGTCGACGGAACAATGTTCACTGGAACGCTTACTATAGTTCCAGTCCTTGATAGAATCTACTAATGCTATTTTCTGATTGCTTAGATCAGCGATGATCGTACTGTTTACACAGCTGGTACATAGCTTAAAAGAGATACACAAGCAATTCAGCAAACTTCTAATTATTTTATATCTTGTCTAATGGCTTAACACTTTGCCGTCTGAAAAATTTTAAGGAAAATTATTTGTTCATCTCTAGAACAGCCTTACAATAGATATAAAATGCATATGTACGGATTTACAAAGCAATGCGTAAGAAAAATCTGTAAAAAGGATTCTGCAGTTTTAACTATTTTTATTAGATTGACTTTACTAATTAAAATTATTTACAATTGTACATTTCAGATACAATTAGTTTAGTAATATAATTTGAAAAGTCTGTATAAGTTAATTCTCATTTATCGTACGTTTTATTGCGTCTATAGTATGGTTACCGCAGGGAGTTATGCCGTATCCTTCGATTTTTGAGTGTTCATAAAATGCATCGATTAAATAAGCGGCACTGAAAAATTTTTATTCTGGGAAGTTTAATGAAAAGAGAGAGAGAGAGAGAGAGAGAGAGAGAGAGAGAGAGAGAGAGAGCACCCCGTATAAACAGAGTTGTAAATTGTAAAGGATATTTAACATTAAGGGAAAGTAAATTTTTCGAAAAATCATAAAAATGCTTTTTTTCAAAATGTTATTAATTATATTTAATATGGAGATCAAAATAAAAGGACTTTGGAAATAAAATATTAAAGGTATATATTATATTTTAATAAAAAAGTTTCAAAACATTCCCGTGCAATAAATATAATTATTTTGACAAGCGAGATGTCCTATCTTTAGAAAAAACATGAAATATCGTACTTTGAAATCATAGTTTTACACTAAAAACATGCAACTAAAAGATTTTTTTACTTAAAAATAGTTTTTTCTAGATATAAACAATTTTTTTATTTTAATATAAAAAAGAAAAAGCAGCTCAGTAAAAGTGAAAAAAATGCGTTTTAACAAAACCGAGTTTAAATTCAGTAAAAAAGATATTTATTGATAAAAATTGTTAACATTTGTATACATTTTTTATTTTCTAGCTTATGCATTTATGGTACAATGGCACATCACACTTTTGCAACATGTTGCTTGCACATGGCTGTGCACATTTGAGGCATTTACATAAATAGAATCTTTCGATTCAACGAGAGCGGGTAATAAGCATATCTTTGTACGAAGCAATTTTATTTTCTACGAGCAAATTACGCGGATCTCAAAAGCCATCAAGACAATCAAACAAAAAGATTATTTTTTTCAATTTTTAGTATTATCACTGTGCAATAGCTTAATCCTTCCAAAACATTCAAAAAGTAATGATATTTTCAACATTTATTTACCTTTAATTTTTTGTTTACCAACATTTTGCTTACATCGTTACCATACGGGGGTATACAATATCCAATTTTATTTTCGGCGTGCAATTTCTTTGGCTTCTTCATAGAAACTGGCGCCGCTAGGTAGAGGAAAGTAAACGATGAACACTCTACTTCCTCCCTTACTGATTTTTATGTATGCCGCGCGATTTTCAAACACAGGGGGTATGTCACATTCTCGTGTGGTAAATGAGGATTAATTATAAAAAAATGTTTGAAATCAAGTACACTCACAAATGATAAAATTTCAAATGATTATTATAATAGGTTATTACTTTTTTCAGATAATGTTTGCAAATTTTTTGATTAAACATTACGGATTATTTCGTAGCAGTGATTACGTCAGTATTTCAGTTGCAAGAGATAGACTAGCAGTTTTCATGTTAAAGGTACATCTACTGCGTTGCTAGGAATATAGGGTTTGCTCAATCGTTAATAGGATCTCGTCTTAAGAGGGGCTTCGGTTAAACTCCAAACCTCCATATTCCTTTTCTCTTCTTTGATCTTCAACCTTCAACCCGTTTACGTCGCGTCTTAATTAAATGTTTATGCAATATTGAAGGTATCCTTCGAACGAGGATCTTTTCAGCATTTCCTATCACGTGATATTTCCAGTTCTTTCCTAAAAATTATTATTATTGAATTATTGTTATTATTACTGTTTGCGAACAATACTCCTTTCTTTATTAGTTGGTCTATTGATAAAATTATAATAACTTTTTCCTTGTAAATTTTATCTCTATTTTAACGAGACTTTGGCGCCGTACGACGTGTTAAGCATTTTAAACAGCATTTATTCTTGACGATGTTATGAGCACTTAATCGACTATATTCGATATTTACGCGAATATTCATCGAAAGTTCACACTTGACAATATTGTTTGTCCTTTTATCGCATATTTTATCGAGTTTTATTCGCGATATTTCACGTCATAAATGTCTTGCAAATTCTAATAAAAAGCGGATTGACATGTTCAAAACCTTTGTATAGAGTGAAAACGTTTGATTGCTTTTCAAAAATTTAATTAATTTTTTATTTAAAGAGCTTTTGAAATTGAAAATTAGAAGGATTTTGAGGACCCAAGTTTTAAACGTGTAAATAGATAAATATCTTTAATTATTAATTTTATGAATGTATTTAATGGTAAGTGTAGTTATTAATTTTTAAGGTAAACATTTGGGGTAAATAAATAAATATTTATTAAAAGAGCATCATGTTAATAAAATATATAATAATACAAATAGTAAATACTATAGTAAATACTAATAACTATGAGATGTATACAGAATATTTTTCTTGTAATTTGATTTAGAGATTGTCAACATTTTTAAATGGGGGATGACGTATTTTCATTAATGTAGTAATGTAATTTACAAAAAAAGAAACAAATTTACTACGTAGGAAATATTGACTTTAAGATAATTTTAAATATAAAAAAGTTATATTTAAATATGATTTTTTAATGTTTAAAGTCATCTTAAGGTTGACATATTTTATATGGTTGAATTTGTTTATGAACTACTCGGCAAATATGATAACAGGTTTGATGATGTTAAAGATATTAAAAGTATGTATTTTTATGATTACTAACGTCATGCGACCTACAATGTACATCTTTTTTATGTGATTTTAATGTCGCCTTAATTATGTTCTATTATTACATCTAAATATCGTGTTAAATATACTAGTATGTAGTGACGTTATTTGTATAACGTAATTGTATCACTACATAGCTACTACTATTATACATATATAAATATGTAGATAAAGTAGAGATCTCTATCTATATTTTATCAATATATACATTTAATCGGCTTTTAATATATTATATTCAAACAAATAACAAAAAAATATTCCACATATATAAAAATCAATAAAAACTGCAACTTTATATTTACATTGATAAAAAAAATATTTTTATCTTTTTAATAACTCTATTGTACGAATGATCTATCATGGATACATATCCATTAACATCAAGTGTCCATAGATTATTATGAAATATCAGTTCCTATATGATCACAGAAGTCAAGCAACGTTGGTGATCGGTCCTGTCTCGGATAGATGATCGCTAGTTTTGAGAATGATCGCTAGTTTTTTGGAAAGAATGACGCTTAGGAACATCGTGAATTTTTTTCCGAGTACTTTTTTGTTTATAATTTTGTCGTGTTTATTTTGAAATGTAATGTCAACCAATAAAATTTATTTATTTATTTATTTGTTTGTAACGTATATATTTGATCGAAAATAACAAAGTTTAAACTAAATTAAATGACTTTATTAATATGTGACATTTCGACGTATTTTTACGTTTCATTAACGTTACGTTTTGATCATTAATGACGAGAAATTCACAACAAATTGATGTCATCATGTTTACTGGATACATTACTACATAATACATTACTAATGAAAGTATACTGTCTCATTTTTAAAAAAATGTTGATTTCGAAATCTCGTAAAATAATAAACATAAAAAAATGCTGCCTATCTTACAATATGTCTTTTCAAAATGCACAACTTTTTCCCTTGGTATTTTTTGGATTATTAAAAACAACAGATATTCTAAATGGTCGAGTTACAGAAAACATTCTGCATATAAATATTGATAGCTATGATATGTGATGTATTGTTGATAATATTAATATCTATATAAATTATGTGTATATGTGATTGATAACTTGAGACGTACTGGACTTCTCGATGTATTATATTATCGAAGATGTCAAAAACTTTTGCCAGCAAAAAATAAAATTCGTTCATAATACGGGTGGATGATGTAGAAATCATGAATGATTAATGGAGAAAATGACGTCACGCATGCTAGAATGCGATTTTCTGCCTCCGCATCTCATCCTCCTCCTTTCCCCCTCCATGACGCCGCATAGCACTGATTCCACGCACGCCAAATCAGGTCAATCGGTAATATTGAACGTATTGGTTTCTGTAGGAATTGGAGAATATTCATTTATTAATGCTCCTCTCGTTACACGTTCGCAGATACTCGTTGCGTGGATACTCTTCCCATGCTATCTCTAATATTCGATAAAATCTTTTCCACGCGCATACCTTTCGTTACAAGCTGATAGTCTTTTTTTTATCAAAAAGTCATTCTTTGTCAGTTAATTATGCCTCTTGACGTGGATTTCATTATTTTGTATTATATTGCAATAGATTATGTAAAGTGCTGCAATCTTTATTTAGTATTACGTTTCATACAAGAAAGAAGTGCTATTTTTCGATGAAAGCTGATCATGGTGCTTAATAATATTTCCATGTCATATAACTTTATATTAAATATATTTTTTAGTTTCATAAATTACGTGATGATATAGTTGTCAGACTTCAAACGTAATCGTTTGACGCGATCGTTAATTTAATAATGAAGTTACCAGCATCTCGAAGAAACTATAGGGTAACTCCAGCATAATGTCGTAATGCCGCATCGAAAACTTAATTTGCCAAACATTGTTTATTATTTAAGATTGCTTATTATTTAAGACAAATGAACTATACTAATAAACTATATCACTAAAAATTTTATACCGACTATCAAACTATAAAAAAATTAAAGAAACAAAATATTTATTTTCTTATATTTGAAAAGAAACATTTTATGTAGAAATTGTTGCATTTTTGCCATATATCGAAAGGGAATACATGATCACTCAGAGTGAAACAATCAGTTTGAAGAAAGAATACAAGAGCTAAGCACTCTTGTATTTTGGTATACTCTTTTATTATTCCTCTGCATTTATGAATCACAAAATATAAGCACTAAGCCTTTTACAGAGAGAGTAATTATTTTATGAAAATTGTACTACATCGCTATTTATAACATTTACAAATAGATTCAACTCACAATGTTTTCGTTGATATTAACAATAAAAACCGAAGGTATATAATCTTTATATGATTGCAAGCAAATTGTCTTTACTTCTTCTATTTTTTTTAACTACTGTGGCGTAAATCTTCGCGTGGAATAAATCCCGGTCTACAATAGGTGTAGTAAGCCTTAAACCGTAAGAAATTGACCAACCATAGTCGGTTATTTTTCTCATATTCCTGTGATAAGTCAATTTCTTAAGGCTTAAAGCTTACTACATCTATTGTAGACTAGGGTTAGACTTAAATTCTCGCGTGGCGTAAGTACTGAAGATATCCTAAACAATTTATTATGAAAAATATCATTCCGGCCAGAGTTCGAACCTGGAATTCTGTTATTTTGTGATTCTCTTCTTATTCTCGAACGTCACACTAGTTCGAGGAACATGGAGTGATATTTATCAATAACCAGTAATAGTTTGGAAGTAATTATTACATTCAGAACTTTTTCAGATGTTTATTAAATTCGCCGATCAAATTAATTTAAGATATTTTTTTGAACTTCAGTTTACGATTGCGTTTTAAATCTAACACAATTATATTGGCACAGTTTATAGAATTAAAAAATGTATTTAACAATTGATGTGGAAATACTATAATATTATGTATCAAGATCTGCTTCGACCGAAAAATATGGCACTCTTATTTCTTGTCCTATTCACAAATTGATCTAATATTCAACTTATTATTAAATTTAATATTGCTCATACATTTATACATAAAAACGTACGTTACTGCAGTAGAATGAGAATGATGGATTATTTTTATAAACTTGAAAACTAAACTAATTGATCTTTCTTCATTTTGATACATTGTTATTTCCGAATTTAACATTTTTACTACTTTTCTTACTTTTGTTACTCTTTAAGGTACAATTTTTACTATTTATTTTCTATTTTTAATTTATTATTTTCTTTATTTTATGAAGATTTATCTAAATTGAAAGGTTGTTTTACAATACAAGAGAGTACAATACTCGAGTTTCTATCTAATTTTATCTTTTTTCTACAAAATATACAATAAAAAATATATATCATTTACAGGAACAAAGTCTCTCTGAATCCGGATAAAGTTAAAACACTCGTTTATGCACAAGACAGTGTGTATCGCACGTCTAAAGTGCTTTAATCAGTAGAATAGCATCAGTATGCAATATGCGTGTTTGTTAATCGCAGGCCGTCGGAAGTGCTGTTAGGAAGCTTTTCTTTTTTCTTTTTCTCGAGGCGACTTTTGTCCACCCACGCGCTTACGTCGCGTCGCGTCGCGTCGGCGGCGTCATTAACGATGTCTAACGAGCCCAGACCAGAGAGCTTGGGTGGAACAATACCACTCGAAAGTACATCCATATGAGAGTAAATGGTACATACGACGGAGACAGGTAACCGCGCGCGTTTCCGGTTATGAAACACGGCTGTCGACGTAGCGGCGCATGCACAAGTGAACTTTCACGGCTACTGTCTCCCTCTTGTTAATACTTCGAGCATAATTTATAATTGTCAAGATGGTCTGTGTTCCAAAAACCTCTCTTCATCGCTCTGTTCTGAAATTATAATGCTTAGACAGTCATATATGTTGTCTGTAATAAAATTAACTTTAAGTTAAAAATAATAATCCTGACATTCAATGTATAATTATCTCTCAGCTCTATAGTATTTATAATTATTACAACAGTTATTATTACAAAATCCTATTTTAATTCTCCTTATCTCGATGAAATTTATAACAAGGCATGAATCAGAGAGATGAAGGATTTTGAATAAAAGGATACGATAAAGTTTTACAAGTACTTAAATCCTTTCTAAATATTATATTAATAATGAAGATTATTATCCTTAAATAATTCTGTGCTATTTTTTTACAGAAACAAAGTATAATGGTTCGTCAACTGGAAGAGGAGCTCAGAATGAGGATGCGCGGGCCGAGCGTCGAGATGCAGCAACAAATGGAAGTTTTGTACAATGAGAACGAGCATCTGACTCGCGAAATTGCCATACTTCGTGATACGATAAAGGTGAACATTAGTGTGTAAATGTCATAGATTATTTTCTAGTCCATTAGTCGCTTTTAACTGCACTCGATCCTTATCAAAGTGGGATGCAAAATTATTTCCATAAAATAATAGCGCTGTAATCCAGTGTTTCTCTATGTCTACATAGTTGAATTTTCCCGAGAGAAAAAACTAATTTTCATCCGCGCGGTTTACGAAATTAGTCTTAATCGGCGGGCCTAGGCCGGTTTTCCGCGTCTTACGTCGAAAATATTTCAGCCCTGGTCTCGAAATAGAATGGCGCACGCCATCGGCAAGATTGGAACGCCGCTGGAATAATCGCGCCCTTCGAAGGGGGATCCCATTATAACTCGGGAATAATAAGGATAAGTGCGGTAAATGGAAGTAAAACGGAGGAGGGTCCCCAGGGAATCGATGCGTGAAAGAGCCGCAGACGCCCCTTCCGGGCTATCTTCCTCTTCTTTTTCCTGTTTTCTCCTTTCTCTCTCACTGCGCCCGAGTTTCCCTGATATTTGTGAAAATTTTCACGTGACTGCCAGGTATATTGGACCTCACGCTATCTTCCGATTTTCTGACACCGCTGCGGACGCCTGTCACGTATCCCAACATTCCGAACGTATTCAAGAGAAACGCGTCAGGCTTGTCCAATTTCTTCCTCTTGAATATCCAGAAGACTTTAATGACACATCTATTTGATTTAATGCTTTTATTTATTTTATAAGTTTCAGTATACATACATGTACGGAAGTTAGCTTTAAAAGAAAGTAACTTAATAACAATCTTTTATATCGATTAATCGGTAATTTTAATCTTTTCATATGTTTATCACAAAGTTGGGAGTTAAAAAATGGAAAGTTAATAACTTGTAACTTAATTTAATTAATTTAAAATGAATTAATTTTTTATTTTAACTAGTCATTTTTTATTAAACTTTTTCCTAAGTTAAAAATTTATGTCAAAAAAGAATTATAAAAGAAGGAATACATTGTCACATAAAATCAATATTTATTTGTTATTTCACACAAATAAGATATTAAATTTATTTGATGATTTATATTATAATTTTTGAATCTAACTAAAAAATTATATTTTGCGTTTTAAAAGTTAACTTTTAATTTAACTTAAGTTAATTTAATCCTAACGTAATTTTTAACTAAGTTAAAAGTCATTAACTATACCTTAATTTAGTTAAAAGATATTAACTACCACACCTAGTTTATGGTGATAATTAAATTGTAACTTCGTCATTTCTTTTGTTAATACAGCACATTATAAATTTTAGAGTTAAGAATAGAATCTGAATCCGGAGAGGACAATTTCGATTTATCTATTTAAAATTTATTTGCATCTGGTAAAAGCGTTTGATCGTAAATAAAATAATCACGTTCGCGAAATAATCCATTTGGCAGTATTTGCCTGTAGTTTATTGACTTCTCGTACGCCATACGGTTGTGCTTGTAGACCCGAAATAGACGAGGGGTTTAGGTCGCGTTCGAGGTAAACGGCCGATTGTCTGCACGATCCAGAATACTTCCGGAAATCTTGGCAGCGACACGAATATCAACCTCGTTGCGATAAATTCGTTAAGTTCACCACCTGCGGCGTCGAAAACAAGCTGCGTGTAACATTGAATCGATATACGCAGGCACGCAATTGAAGGGTCATTTTGCTTATTAAAAGCAGTATGACGGTATGACATAAATCTTTTCTAGAAAGCTTTCTTCATGTAAAAGAAATATTTTATTTCTCCTTCGAGAGAGAGTTGATGATAAATGCAATCTGCATGTGGACGCGATATTTCGAAGGAGAGATGAACCCGGAGATATTCTTTCGAAAAATAATCTCCCGTGAGACACGATATTCATAAGCATGACCGAAATGTCGCGGATGGGTCAAATGCACAACGTACGAGAAGCAACTGGTCGCCTTTGGCCATTCGCCAGTTTATGCACTCGGTTTCTCATCCGTAAATTTTCATTATCGAATTCAAGTCGATCAAATTTTCAGAAACAAAAGGCCTAAGATAATACTTGACGACAATACAACGTTTTCAATTCATTATCCTGTCGATTCAATATATGACTTTTTAATCATAACTGTGCATTAACTTTGTCTGTATTTTTATTTATTAATATAGGGAAAAGTTGCTAAATGCGTACCGGTTTCTTAAATTGTATCCTATCAGTATTTTATATTTATACTTAATATAAGTAACATTTAGTGAGACAAAAATACGAAATAAATGAAAGATGAGTAGTATAGACAAAAATTTAATAGATTGCATCTCGTTTTGTGAGTCTTAATCATTTATAAAAATCGGGGTATGATAACTGATATTGATTTTTGATCAATTTATAGACAATGTTAACAATGCATCATAATTATGTATATTATATATAATTTTTATAAAAGAAGGTTTATTGTAGAATATTTTACATTTACTGATATACATATTTGCAATTATTATAAATTGATATTTTTATAAAATCTATTAAGTTTCCTAAATTGTACCATCATAAATTTTATTACAATCAATGACATTAAGAATGATAAACGATAATACGATGGCAAAACTATAATAATTCGTATGAATAAAAATATGTCAATTGCAAAAATAAATTCAAGCCAGTTACTTTTAATTATTGTTATTTATTGTTAAAATTATTAAATATTTGACCCTTTTTCTTAGTAAAACTAATATTAGTTAATGATTTTTTATATTTTTAATTATTTTAATTTATAAATACAATACCTTCAAAAGCGACATGTAAAAGGAAAGATTTAAGAAACCGATTGAAAAAAGTTTATAATAAATTACTTGTTATTAGTGAAAGATTAAACATTATAGAAATATAGATATCTGAAATGTCAAATTACAAATTCAAATGTTTATTTGCGTACAAATCAGTAAATATGAAATGGAAAATATAATATAATATATAATAATATATATATAATAAAAATATCTTAAGTGATACGCGTATCCGACAACTCTCCCTTATAAAGCATTAATATATTATATGATCAATAATGTGCAACGCAAGAAGGGATATTTATATAGCTTTCGTCCAAATTTGTGGCTAATATATTTAACACTTGGCTGCCTTGACTCGATATGCCCCAGAGTTTCATTTTGCGGGGTTGGCTATAATTAGCGACTCTCCGTTAGCGATAGCGCGATGCTGTTCCGAGATCAAACGTGCCGGCAGTACGGTACACATGTTTTTTTGAGATGCTTTTCAACCGACGCATTCACAACTATGAAGTTTGCAAAGGTTTTCATTAAAAGGATTAATTGAATTAATTATCGGACGTCGGTCGACGTCTCGAACACAACATTCGGGAATTCTCGTATTTCCAGAGCGTATGTTACTATCTGGTCACAGGTAATATCACACGCAAATGTTCCTTTCGCATAAGAGGGAAAACAGAAGGCTAGCAGCGAGTGTCTAATTCCAGACTAATTACTTTTCCGCCATCAAAGAGGCGTGCTAAATTTGTTATGCTGGCCGCAAGCGGTAGCACTCAGTAGCACTATGCATCGTTGACTCTAGAATCAAGCGTATTAGACAGTCGGGATTCCATCGGTTTTCACAAAAATAATTTTATTCAAATAATTTATAAATTATTCTTTAAAAAATATTTTATACACGCAATTCTATTTAGAGTATGCACAGCAACAAAACTCCACAAAAATATTTTGCGTTATTTATGTTTTGCAGTAAATTCTCATTTTATCCTATTAGAAATGTTAATTTCTTTTAAAACGATAAAGCAATATACCGGCATATTAATGAAGTAAATACCTTTTTAGTTTAAAGTTCAAGCTCTATACATCTTTGAAAGAGAATAATGAATATTTTTGGATACAAGAGTTAACGATGTGCATAGAAAAAAAAATGTTTTTTTACATTTAGTATTTTATTTATTTCGCTTACATTTATTTCATAGAAACAATATAACTTTAAATAAATATTGTTTTATTGATATAAATTTTTTAGTTTTGTTGCTTTAAATTATATAGTTTGGCAGAAAAAAATACAATTGTTTGAAACAATATTTTTTGATGAAATAATAATTTCTTCGATTACATTTAATGGCCTTCTCGCGATCGCCCCGCGTGACTCCCTATGCGAACCGCTACTGCTAACTTGCTATGATAGGGACCATTAATAACTTGTAAGCAAGATTCAGTACATGATATAAGGTTATACGGCGTGAGCTTCAACCATTTATGACTCAATCATCTATATCTCCCCCTTCTCCTCCACCGCAACTATGAATACTACTACTACTACAATTATTGTTATTACTATTATTAGATTACTTTTAACTTTAGAATACATTTTTGAATTTTAATTTACGAGTTAAAAGAAAAAAATTTTAATGTAACATGAATATAAAATGTAAATAAAATAATACAATGTTTTTATTGAAATAATAAATTTGTTTGATGCAATAAAATTAAAATTTCAGTAAAGTAATACAATATTTTTACAGAAGTAATAAAATTGTTCGAGTAAAAGAGAAAAATTATTTCAAAAATAGATTTACTTTAAAATAAAAGTAATATACATTATTTAAAAAAAACACAATTGTATTTTTTAATTCAAACATTAGTTAGGTTAGATTTAATACTTAAATTTCTTTGGATTAAAAAAAATTTGTAGAATTAAAAAAAAATAATTCTTTTTGTGTTAAAGGCAACTTTTTAAAGAGAAATTGAATAGTTCTGAAATTCTTGTCAAAGAATCTATCCCTAAATTATTTTTAAATGAATTTGCATTTCATATAAAAAAGAGAAATTTATAAATTAGCGTCAGTATATTTCATGTGCGTACCATTATGTAATGTAGTGTGTTGAGTTTCTTTAAGCCTTGTGATCCTAACGGTACCATCTGCAGATGCTAAAATAATTTTAGCTTAATATAGTGAATAGCATTTTAAGCGCAAGTGAGTTGCTCATTACGGTATCCATAATGAAGTCCTAATTTCGACGCTCCACAATTAATTAAGTTTTATGGTAACTTTGCGCTTAGCTCATATTATTTACGTACACTTTACAAATTTTAAATAATGATTATACTATAATTTAAAATATTTTGAAAGCAACAACGTGACACGTTAGTATAAAATAAATGTAACAATTAATCAAATAAATACAAATTTTCGTTTGATATATTTCAATCTACAGAAATTTTCATTATATCATCATGTGATATAATCTAAATTTAAAGTCTAAACTGGTTGATGCAAATATCAAAAGCAAATTGCGATTTTCTAAAAATAAAAAATACTATTGAATTAATGCAAATACTGTTGAATTAATGTAAGTGATTGATGAAACAGTAACAATTCTGTGATAAATCGTCAAGCAAGAACAATTTTAATTATTGCAACGTCTTTACTTTTAATTAACTTTGCTGATTTTTTCTACTGCAGGAGCTGGAATTAAGAATAGAAACGCAAAAACAGACGCTGCAGGCTCGTGATGAGAGTATCAAGAAGCTCCTCGAGATGCTCCAGAACAAGGGGATGGGTGAGGCACATTGCTTGCAATTTCTTTAATTAATTATTTCACTATTGATTAAATATGATTAACTATTTTAACACTGCATTTTATAAACAAAAACTACATGTATGTGTAACCGCAAGATTAGAAAATCGTAAGAAATCAATGAAGTTAGTTAAATAAAAAAAAGAATAGATTAGATTTTATTATAATGCATAATTATGATAATATATGTATTTATATAAAAAATAATATTTCGAATATTTTATTAAAAAAGAAAATATCTATTTTAAAATGTGTACAATAGAAACAACAGTTCAAAGCATAAACTCTAAAAACAAATTGGATTAACAGAAAAGTGACTACAAACAGCTTGGATTTTCATATTTAAAAATTGAAATTTTATTTCCGCTTGATTTTTCAGTCCACATTTATTTCAAACAAAAATATCGTTTTCCAGCGACACAAACAAGCTTTTATTAACAATTTCTTTTCTTGCATAATTGTTAAATAATTCTTTCGAATATAATGCTTGTAAACAGCTTCATGTAGCAAATGTACATAGCGAGTTATCAGAATTTAAATTTGAGAATATCTCGTTTGCAAACACACGATGTTCGGTATCGTTCTTCTCTAACGAAGGGAAGACTCAATTTCCTCTACAACGAAATTTTTCGCGCAAATGCCGTCGGTCGTTCTCGACACGACTATAACGGTTCATCGAGTTATCTCGTTAAATCCATGGACCGCAATTCGTCTAAGCAGACGAATCTGCTTTGAAACCATTATTATGAGCCATACAAAGGCAAGACTCTCGTTATGCAAAGCTAACGGTGCATAATCTAAAAAGACATTGGGAGAGAATATTAATCTTGCCAAATAATTTTACGAATGTAAGCATGCTTTTAGAAATTAGGAAGGTGTCGTTACAAACAAAGATTCAATTTGCGACACGTATTAAAGTAAATTGCCATATTTATGTATGCGTTTAGCAGACATATCCATCTTACATCACATCAAAAATTTTGCTTTTTAATTTATTTTTACACGTTTGCTTAGAAGTGATAAATGCGAATAAGGGGGAAATAAATCTTTTTAATTAACATCGTTCTATTTATTAATTGCAATAAAAATGTTGTGTGCGTTGAATTAATTATAATAGCAACAGAGTTAGAAAGTAACGAACAAAGATTGCGCTCAGGTAAACTGTCGCGTTCATTTTTCTAGGATCACTTATTCGTACATATGTACAAGTACACACATATACACACACTCTCACAGTTGCACTGAAAATCCGAAAACCTGGAACCAAACAGTTCCTCCAAGAGTTCCTCGTTACTTTCTGCTGTTCTAGGAAAAGAGGAGGAAAGGATCATGTTCCAGCAGATGCAGTCGATGGCCCAGAAGCAGGTCCTTAAGCTATTTCTATCCGTCGCCATTCATATTCATAATTATAAATTTATATATATATATGTATATGTATATATATATATGTGTACATACATTATATGCCTCGCGTACATATATGTATATACATATATATTTGTGTGTATCATTCTCATTTCGATCGACGCTCATTACGCATTTTCAATACGCATACGCGTATATACGTATATATATATTGACATTAACGATTTGCTAATTTTTTTTTAAAGGTTTAGTTTACACGTACACGTATATACGCGTATGCGCTAACATTAATCGCTGCCCATTGTTCTGTACGAGTAGTTGCTTGCAAGTAGCTTGCAGTTATTGCACCGCCAGTGGCTTTACTTTTCGCCCCGTGTGCCGTGCTCACGCTTGAACTTCTGTGTCACCTGAGATCTAAGAAAAGAAAAAAGAGAGAGGAAAACAAAGCGGACAAAAGAGACAAAAAAAAACGAAACAGGCGAGCGCCAGGGGGTGAGTGAAGTTAGCCCTTATCCTTGCACGGGCGGTCCTCTCTCGATTCAGGGACCACAACAGGGTTTTGCGAGCTCTTCCCACTTGCCTCGTGCGACTCGACCGTTGCCCCCAAAATCGATCGGACTCTCGCGAGTGACGGAAGGGTTTTCCGTTCTGTGTTCCGCATTATAGGCGAGAATAAGGTACGGTATGCACATGCGAGATCGGGGAACGGCGATAGGCAACAGGCCGGTCGAAGCTAACGCGACGCTTCGGTCAAGAGGCGCGGAAAATCCGCAGCTCGGAAAATCCGCGACAGCGCGAAGGATCTGGCCGTTCGAGGATCCGATGAGAATACATTCTGAAGATCTGATCTTTTGGGATTCGTGGATGTGTAAATAAAAAAAGAGATATAAAATTTCCAGAAAATCAAAAAATTTCTCTACGAAAAATCTAACAGAAATCAGAGAAGTGTGTCTTGTATACGAAAGATATTAAAAAGATTGCGAGAATTTTCTATAAAAAATGAAAATTACTGAAACATCTGAGAATCCAATGATTTCGATAGTTCATGTATATTCGCTCACTTTACAAAGATCTTCACAATCCAACTTTCATTCGAAGCTCTGAAATGGTGTAATATTTCTGGTATAGGTCGTAATAATTGCGCACTATAATCCTCAAAAAAGTTGCTTGCTTTGATACAACTGGAATTAGGATGTTATATTTGTACTATATAGAATCTAACCCAGCAGCTGTGGGGTTCGCTTCTCTATGCAATTTTCTGTAATTTATAACAACGAAAAGTTTACATAAAACGTACAGAAACGCGCGTTTAATGAATGGAAAGGGGAATTCAATTTCGGAATACGCTACATTCATCTGGGATTACATCTCTTTTTGTGACGTAACTTGTGCAATTGGTGCGCAGCTCGCAGTCAAAATATTTCGATGCGATTCGAGTCAGCTCGCGATGTTCTATTTATTCCGGTTTGACAGCGTTTCTCCCCCTAGAGAAGGAAAATCGAATCAGAGATGGAAAATCGACGGGATTCACGCCGCCACTCAGCGACTTTACACATGTACATGTACACGCATACAAACACACACGCACACGACTTTCAGCACGCGCATATTTCGCATCCATGTCGCGTTCAACGTGCACGCAAAATCGTGGGTTTACTCTCTCACAAGTGTTTTATATACGCGTACTTTCCTTCACGTCACTACTGCAAGAGTTTTCAAAAATTCACGCCTACAAACGCGATCTTACTATTCCTATAGACTTTCGTAGCGAACAAGGATTGCGGAAATCTCTGATGAATGCGCCGAGGAAATATCAGAAGGAGTTTACCGAAACGTTTTGTCAAGTCGTCGCTTTATTGCGAGTGTTGCTGTACCGTTTAGTTCATTTTTATGGAATATTCGATACTCTACGGCGCCACGCGTGTGTTCCAACATGTCGTAAATTTATATAGCAGAAGTAAAATGCGATAGAGCCGAATATCTTTGTCGCCGGATAATGCCAAAAAGGCAGCACTTCATTTCCACCGAGATTACGAAAAAAATCACAGTTTGATGAAAATTGTACAAAAGAATTGAAGAGTTTCCTACAAAAACTAAACAAGTGCAAAAAGTTAAATTTTTGTAGGAAACAAAAAAATGTCTTTACTTTAAACCGTTTATTGTATAAATATGGTAATTTTTCTCTAGCCATACAATAGGTGTTAGAACAAATTTGTAGGCTTCAATTAATATTTCAAGGATTTATTTAAAAGAAAAGAAACTTCTGGACTTGTTTGGTCCTAGCATAAATTTATATTATTAAATAGTATTTTACGTTTATCTGTTATTATAACATCAATAATGATAAAGGAAATACATTATTTAAAATATAAACTATAAAGCAATAATTTTTTTACTTTTTATTTACAAAATTTTATAAATTGCTTTTAATGAAACATCTTTTAATCTTTTATAATTCTTTTTATATAAATACGTTTTTTTTGGGCATATAATAGGTATAATAACAAACTTTTAGATTTTGATTAATATTTTAGGATTCGTCTGATTAATAGGATTAATATCTGAGGATTCGTTAAAAAAAAACCTCTCTTGTTTGGTTCTTGCGGGAATTTTATACTTATTATTTATTTATCCGATAGTATTTTATATTTATCTTTTTTTATAACATTGATAAAGGTGAAAAAGGAAATATTATTTTAAGTCATCTAGGGTAACTCCGGTATTTACGCCGCGCAAGGACTTACGTCGCAAAAATCAGAAAAAAATAGGAGTGAAGGTAATTTGTTCACAATCTGTTATATTTCTTTACGTTATTTTAGTATTGTGATTTTAGTTTTTTTTACTGTTAATATTGACCAAACCATCGTGAGCTGAATCAATTTGTCAATGTTGTGAATAGCGTAGCGATGTATTGCAACCTACATAAAATGATTACTCTCTCTGTAAGGGGATGTAAAAGCCTTAGTGGTTATTTCGTGATACATAAGTGTAAATGGATAGTAAAGGAATATACCGAAATACAAGAGTGCTTAGCTCTTTTATTCTTTGTTCAGTTTGATTGCCCTGTTCATGAGTGGCCATATCTTAATTCTTTCGATATACAACAAAAATACAAGGATTTCTCGCTGAAAGTTTTTTTTTTCGAATATAGAAAAACAATTATTTTGTTTTTCCTTTAATTTTTTAAATAGTAGTAAACAATATAAAGTTTTTATTGATTTAATTTATCTAAATATAGATTAAATAATGCTTGATAAATTAAGTTTCTGATAGATGCGAAATTATATATTGTAAAACAATATTACTTTTTATTTTTATTTATAAAATTTTACAAAGTACTTTTAACAAAATAAATTTTCTCTGGACATGTAATAGGTAGAAAAACAAAATTTTTGTGTTTTATTAATATTTTATAAAAACTCATTTTAAAAAATAGAAAATCTCTTGTTTTTTGCAAAAATTTCATATTACTACATCTATATTTTCCGTTTTTTTATTTATTCTTACCAGACAAATTCCCATACAGCAGATCTTCCAGGGATGCCTATGAGACCCCCGTGAGACATCTAAAGGACATTCGTACGTCCTAAGGACGTCCCTGGGACATCCCCTGGATGAAGTGTGCTATTAGGGTTGTTTACGGTGTGACTTTACTGATACAGAATGATTTGCCGCAATCCAGATTTAAAAAAGAACGGACTTGTTTGATTTTTGTATAGAAAATTCTTCAATTGTATTACAATCGTTTATCTATTTGTTAAAAAGTCGCTTGTCAAACATTATGTCGCATTTAAATATTTTAAGCATGTACTACTATTCGCTTTACTTGAAAATTTACATATGTCTCGATGCATATCTATCGATTTTCCGTCGACCGCGGAGAGAAGTCTTCGCGTTAAATCCAATGCCCAAGAATGGTACAGGAACCCGTGAATTTTTGAAGAGTCAATACCTCCCACTGCTTACTCTCATTCAGCAACTGTCGCTCCGCTGTACTGTCACATAGCGAAACGAACATTTAGACTGTTAGTCTCGTAAAGGAGTTTCTGAGCACCTGAGCACTGCCATCAACGTGATCACATCGCCGTCACCATGTCCATGGCTCTGCCTTTTGCGCAATTCGTGTTAGATGGTCTTTAGAGCAGACCTAGACCATGTACCTCCCAAGATACGTTCTCGCGTTTATAGTGCCCTATCTTCGTTTATAGCCCGTTCTCGGTACATGGAATGCGAAGTCGTTCGGAAAAGCCGCTACTATCTCGCCCGTTGCAGCTGACGAGCTTGTTTCTTCCGCGCTTTTTAACCCACTTTTGCCACGCATCATGTTCGCGTTCCCATTCAATTATTTCACCCGCGCCGCTTTTCTGCGTATTCCTTTGCGAGATCTCATATTCGTTGTGTTCCTCCGTAGCTTTGCATTTTTGCAAAAGCGCTCAATATTTGCATTTAAAAAAATCGTTCAGAAGTTATCTGTTATTATATTCGATTGGACGATCAAATTTTTTACGCACTAGACTTGGATTTTATAGATCATAAAATCACTTCCGTAAATTTTATCGAAATTTAGTAAAGCGAGTCAGCGTTTTATTTAAATGGAATTCTTATAAAGCCAAGGAAACATAAAAATATCAGACATAGAGTAGATTGTTCCATCGCGGTCAAATGTTATAATTAACGGTTTTCGAACAACGTCGCATTCGTTATCTCGCTCGGTCTCCTTGCACTCTCGTGTTCATGCCTGTTAGACTTAGGATTTAGACGGAGTCTATGTAGCTTGAGTGGCACTCGAAGTTGGGAGCGATTCGACAGAACGAAAAATTGACAGATCCGTGGCACTTGTCCGGGTGCAGTTTTGAGCACGAATTGAACGGAGCAAGCACGTCAACATTGCTCACTAACAGCACGAAAAGTCTTTCACTCCTTCCTCGGTTCTTTCTTTCTCTCATTCTGTCACTGGAAAAAAAATATCGCACAATGTTAACCCTTACCCATTCTCTCCTCTCCCTCTGAAAACTACTTTAAGTAAACTCTTGAGCGATCAACTGCACCAGCACCAAAGCCTGTCTCGTTGTTCATTGTGACAACTTAGCAGCACGAGCATTGTACCATGTTATCACCTAACCTCGTCCATGTGTCTTCGACTCTAGTCCAGTTCGTCTCATCCGATCCCTTGAGATCCATCGACAAGTCCTTCGTGTTCTATGCTGGGACTAAAATCAATACAATCTCGGCAAGCTGGGAAAGTTGATGCTACAAACCCGCAATTTGCTCCGCTATGATTGAAACGTGACAGTTACTCTGCATTATTTTAAACTGTGAAATTCGTGCTTGTAGCATCGAGGTTCGAACTTGTCGAAATTATAACGATTTTAATCATTGGCTTCAATCTCTCTTAATTACCTGCTTTTGGATAAAATATGCGCGAGCGAAATGCAGATGTTATCTCGAGAGATTCTCGATTAAGAATACTACTTCAAATTCCCGGTGACGAATTAACAGACGCCACGACGCGTGTAGAAGACGTTTTGCGATTGGCTCGAGGAAGAGGGGCGTTCATTTGGCGCCTAGGGGAAACTACTCGGTCCAATTTCCTCTCTTTTCACGACAAATTTCTCCGGGCATAAGCCGACCTCGATGCGACGGGCGAGCGTTCCAATTAATAGGTGCAATCTCGTTGCACGTAATTAATTGCCGTAATTCAAGCGAAGTCTTCGAAGTAATGTACTTTGGGTATCATTCACGAAACAAAAGGAAATTAATTTTTCAAACTGGATAAGAAGGAAATTATTAAAATGTCTGTAATTAAAATATCTGGTACGTACACATGAAGTTGTCTGAAGCAGTCGTGTATATAAAAATTCATTTTTATGTAAGTTACATATTAATCTCATATTTTTAATATATAATTAACATATTTATGAGAAATATATTGTATAATATAATATTTAAGAAATAAGAAGAAGTACCATTTTTCTATCAAAACAGATATTGGCGCTTAAAACATTTTTATATCAGTTATTAAATATATATATTATTCTCAATAAATTATTTACAATTTTTTCAGATGCGTCATTATTAAATTTTTCGATCAAATCAATTTGAAATATAATTTCTAGCTTCAGTTTACGATTACGTTTTAAGTCTGACGATTATATAATTGGTACGTAATTTATGAATTTGAAAAATGAATTTAACAGCTGTTACGAAAATATTATTAAGCACCGAGATCTGTTTCGACTGGACAATGGCACTTTTTTTTTATTTCTTGTGTTATTCACATATCGAGCTAATATTCATTTATGATAATATTCTCCATATTATTGAATATATTATTTATATAATTTTCACAATTTCATATAATTTCGCTATGATTTAAAATTTTCACCATAAAGCAGGTAATTAAATAAAGCAATAAAATATTTTTATAAAAAATTTTAAAAAGCATGCAATGACCATGTGAATAAAGAAGAACACGTACTCCTATTTCTCCAAATTAGCCACGTTCTCCTCTACCTTTCTTTTTGCACCCTACATGTCGACTTTAGAACGATTCGTCCACGATGTCTTTATTCGATGACCTCGGCAAAATGAGATAATTTATCTAACAATCAGCTCGTACACAGACGTCACAAGCCATCATATATATTCTCTAAAAAGCAAGAACTTTATTCTCGGTGCCGAGCCGGTGCGTAATGAAGCTAAATTTGTTCCATTAGTCTAATTCGATCAGACATTAGATGAATCATCCAATTATGCGATACGTCACCGAATCAGCGAGTCATAGGACGAATCGTCCGCCGCTATCGTTATTGTCGAACACGATCGGATCTAAAGACGAATCGTCCGCCGCGACGAGAAAGCAGACGGCCGATCGCAGGAAACGAACGAAACAGGCGGCGCGAGGGAAAAATAAATTCGAGCGAGGAAATATCGGAAGTAACAATAACAGCTGCGATTGGAATGCGTGGAATGAGCTGCTTTGGATGTGTAGGCGATAAGATACGTTAGCCACCCTCCCCCCGTTCGCGCGGGGAAAATATCACGCCCGCATATCCGCCTATCTCTCACGTCATTCACTATCCATCACTAACCACAAGTACTACCATCACCACATGATCAGCCATCACCGTCATCGTCACGGTCACTACGAGTCACCCATCGACTACAACACAACAACCACAACAACTACTACCACAACTACAAGTACAACATCACTACGTAGCTCGAAATTAGGGACTGGCGATACGCACGTGACTTCCTACCCCATGAGGCCCCACCATGGAGAACCCAACAGGTACACTAATTACACACGTTAATGCTAATTGGACCCGGTTTAGGTGCAGGAGCGAAGCTAATTATCCGAAATGGCTTCGATGCGAATTTCTTCTTCCTCCAGCGAGGAATTTATAGATAGTGATATTACAGATAATGTCTTTCAAGTACTCGAACAATCAGTCGCTGATAGGATGTGTTACACGTGTACATATACATAAGTAAAATATACGCTCTGTACGAAAGGCTAGTCTTCAAGAGAGCCAGCCACCGTATGTAGAAAAAGGGTCCTCGCGAAATAGCATGAAAATTAAAATTAATCGTAATTTTCAGCTTGCATATTTTACTAATTGTAAGTACAAATGTGGAAGATGAATATCGCAGAGCATGGAGTCTCATTACAAAAAGATTATACTTTAAAGCTGTATAAAATTGACATCTAACATTATATAATAGTCTCAGGAATCCGTGTATTAAATATTTATCAAAGTTTAAAGTAGGATATTGAGAGTAAAGTTTTCTTCAAATACGAATTTGTTTGATGAAAGAGATTTAATTGCATTTAACATTAATGTTTCTACATTCACGTGATTGAAACGTGTATTTAACTGGGAGATAGGAATTACTTCGTGATGCCGAAATTATTCCGTCAAAATGAAGTCACGTCGTCCGTGATATCACCGTTAGTATTCGTCCATCGTGAATAACGTACGCTCACGCATGCTGACGTAAGAGGCTGCGCGCGAATATAATCCGTCTAAGCCTCCCTTCTTGCACTCATCGAGATTAATTGCACGTTTGCCATCTTCATCGTGTCGCTGCCTAAAATTCTCTCCGGTACCTCATTCATCGTCGTGTACTGCGTCTCTGCCTGTGTGTGCCTGGATATAAATGTACGCATTTGTACAGTGGCTCTCGATCAGTGGCACACGCTAAATTCACGTAAGTCATCGCTGATACGTTAAACGTGCACGCGGACGCTGCGATGTTGGGATAAGTGTGGGAAGGATCGAATTTAATCGATCACACATCTAATTTGACACGCAAAATCAATGATATTTCTTATTGTAACAATATTTGTGAATTTATAAATTTTTTGCGAATTATAATTAAAAAAGTAAATTTTGAAAGTCTACACTTAAAAAAGAACTGTTTAATTTCAAGATATTAAAATGTTTTTTCTTTCATATTTTAAATATTTAAAAATGTTTTACAAACGGTTTAGATGCAGTGAAATACTAAAAACATTTAAAACTAAAACTTTTAATAATTTTAAACATTTTAGTGGTTCAAATCTAAACACCATTAAAAACTGAAATATTTTTAAATATTTAAATAATGGAGACGAAACTAAAACGTAAAAAATAAATACACTAAAAAGAAAGAGTTTAATTTTAAGATATTAAAACATTTTAGCGATATATTTATGGATTATAACGTTTTAATAACAATTATTGTCGATTTACTAATAATTTAAAACAAATAACTTGAAAGATTTAACTAACCGATTAAACTTGATCTTTCCTACGCTCGAGACATTTTTGCTGTCGAGAGAAACTTCCGACAAGTAAAATTCTCTCATTTACTGATGATGGATGATACTCGCCATCGTGTGTGTCCATCAGAGAATTTGATCGTCGATAATTACTCTCAGATAGCGAAAGTCTCGGATAGATAATACATCATGGCGTTAAAACTTGTCGTCTATCGTGGCATTGCGCGACTAATCTGGAAATGCAAAGTACCCCGAAGACAAAAAGAAATGTGGGCTTGACCCTTCTCGCGTTTGCACGCGAGAGAGAATAAAAGAAAGAATGAGAAAGCGGTCATCGACGGCATTCATATTCCAAACGACATTCGGCCGAGTTTTGACGATCAGGAGGATGGACACGCCACGAAAAAATCGACATCAAGGCTGTACGAGACTTTTGGCTCGTCCCGTAAGAGAACAACTTTCATATCTATATAATTTACACTTACCTCTCTTTCCTCGATGTTCTATATATAGATACACATATATATTATATCTTTCTCTATATACATATTTAATACAAATACGGAGCCACATATAATACCGTTATATACTATACACATCCCCATCTTACCTTCCACGTGTATATCTTATATATACATATGGAATGTCCAGACTCTTTATATGTATAATATAATATATATGCACCGTCTCGTTACCAATATGCATACGTATACGCGCACGAGCGCATTTCCCACGTACATCATACATGTATGTGTGCATAAACGCTCGTGTTACAGATGTACATTCACACACACACACACACACCCACACACATTCACCAATACTACTTTTATGTATTTGTTCTGCCATCATCTCGGCTGTTGATTCACTGAATGTTAACGCCCATTTATATATATACTCTCTCTTCTCGTTCTTGTACGCCTCAGACACGTTCTTGCCCATCACGACTTACCGCTATCATCGCCAATCGTCGTTATCGATGCACGAGCAGCGGGACGGTCCGAAAGTCGTCAAGTCGCGTCAAGCCGAGCCGATTCCAGGCCCAAGGGAGGACTTTGCGACTGTTTGGCACCGACCTGGTGCGAGATGCGATAATACGACGTCGTTCTCCTCGCGTAATCTTACTGTCTTATCCTCTCTACCATAACACCATTCGTATTTCGCCGATGGGAGTGCCGGCAGATCGATGTTTCTTGCGCCTACGATGTTTGCTTAAGCGCATCGATAAAGCATCCAGGCGAGTCTCGAAATAGACTTTTATATATAAATTCCGTGTGAATTTTTCATATTTTTACTCATCTGCCTACTTTGTTTTTGTATTTCTATATTTCATTTTACGTGTGCACTGCATTTATATATTACTTATATTTTATTTTACATTTCCAAGACTCGAAAGTAACAAAACTCCGTCGTTATATTCTTCGGCGAAATGGCTCATTGGGTTACATTAGACGTGATTCATTCGAGGAAACGCATCTGTCTGCCCGCACTTCCACGACCCATACACGAACTCATCAAGATGCGTATCCGTGCGCGAGCGCTTAGCTCGCAGACGATGAATAGCGAGCGTTCCCTCACCTGCTCATTGATCGTTGCTATTTTTTTTTCCTTTTCATCGAACCGATAAGAACTCGAGCCCCCTTTACTCACGCTCGCGGAACACCGATACGCATCCGCACGTGCATTCAAAAGAGATCTTGTCCATACGACGTGGCCGCGTTTCGAGCTCTAGCGAGATTAGCTAAGAAATCGCGAATCGCTGTTCTTTGCGAACAATTTCTTCGACAAAGATCACACGCTGTTTATCGCGACGGAGAACGACGGGTTCTCCGAGGCAAAAGTTCGGGTAGTACGAGGGAGTACGTGATTAACTCATCGAAACGCCGCGCGCAGAAAAATGGACAACGATGTCGGCCGTACGTCGCGGTGGGCGAAAGAACTGCGGCGGCGCCCGGCGTCCGGAAGAGGATTACCGTGAGAAAAATTGAGTAAAAAAACAAAAAAAAAAGGAAAAAAAGGAGAGAAATTCAAGCAAGCACACATTGGAATGTTAGAGCGTGACCTTGCGATCGTGGGATCATCGAAATGACTTAACGTGGCGTTAACGATCGACGATCGTCGATCGTCGCCAGTGATCAGTGCGGTGTCAATCTCAGAATAGAAATCAGGCAATAAAGACGCGAGTCCAGAGCCAGACAGAGAGATCTGATAATGAAAGAGAGAGCGAGAAAGAGTGGGGAATGAATGTCGAGACGCGTGAACGAGGAGTTTCACACCGCTTCTGTCGACGAGAATCGGTTCTGACTCCTCGATCGCACTTTTTTTTTCGGAATGACGGGAACGCCTTTATATCGACTAATATCGCTCGGAGAAGAGAACGAAGAAGATTGCTCTGGAAGAAGGAAGCTCGGCGGTACGTCGCTTTTCTTTCGTCAACCGGGACGCTGCCGGTGCCACTTCCGCTTCCTCGAGACTGTCCCGCGAGTCGAGAGATTGAAGGATGAAAATTGCGTGTGCCATTCACCGCTGGAATGCGCAATAAAGAGAAATATTTGTTTCGAATATTAGTCGTTAATGAAATGAATACTTCACCAAAGAAAATTGGCAGTTTATTTATAAGGTGATGGAAAATTTTTAATGAAATTCACGAAAAAGCATTTCGCCGCTGCTCTTTCAATTTCTTATGGAAATGAATATTTTTATATGTTACAATTATTTTATCTTTTTTAAGTTATGGTTGAAATTTGCTAAAATGAAACAACTAACGCGTATGACTTTACAGTTCTTATCGGTTTTTAAAACATTTTTGTTTTTTTTCCCTAAATTGGATTTTGCTTGTTAAATAAATTTTTATAAATTGAGGTTTTGCTTACTAATAAATAAATCTTCGCGCTACAGCAGTGGATGACATTGCACACAGCAAACGAAACTTTTTCAACGAATTCGAAAAAAAAAAGAAGTAACAAGCATAGGGGCAGTCTCATGCGTTAGCGAAGCCGCACCCAATCAACCATCTTTAATCACATCTCTGAAACCGCACCACTGCATACTTCACATCCAAGAAAATATAAAAAAAAAAGAAATCAGACAACATCTCAACTACATCATCAAATCAAACAGACAAAAAAAAGATATTAGATCGCGAGATCGCGCTAGAGAGACACGAGAGAGAAAAGAAACGGCGACGCGAGAAAAAAAAATCGACGACCTGTAACCGTCTTCCCCGTTTGTTGCTTCTGTTGTATCAGGAGCTCAAAGCGACGAACGAGAGCCTGAAGAGCCTGCAGACGCAGCTGGAGCTCGCGTACGCCTCGACGGCGTCCTCGGGGCATCCGGTGGCCGGTAGTGGCGGCGGCATCAGCGGATTG
>QKQZ01033544.1:0-19521 GCA_003595255.1 Solenopsis fugax
AAATCGAGCTGTCTCACGAATAGAAGTATGGCAAACTACGGACTCGAAAATAAGTGTGGCGAGTTAAGAAATCATATCGTAGAACAGGTAAACTTTGAGTCTGATGAGGTACCACCACAGTACAATACTTTTTGAATTTTTCCAATGAATTTTTCTACCCCTAAGAAAAAAACCGAAAAAAATCTGCGGAAAATTTGAAAAAAACGGGTTTTTTCCCAAGCCTTTAAAGCTATAATCCTTTCTCTCTTCTCTTTTAAATTTTATTCGGAAATATGAATTTAATTAAATCTGTCACAGTAAAGAGTGTAGAGAAATATAATTATTTCTTGTAGATCTTTAAAACAAACGCATCTCCGAGAAGCGTATCTATAATAACGCGAGAAGAAATCTTGCATTCATCGTAAACATGTCTGTTTTCTTTTAATAGCGGATTTATCTAAGAATTACGATCGTCTTGATTTCGCTAAACACTGTACAAAGAATTGCGAAAAAGCATGCGCATGAGTTGAATACGATGACACGATGCTGCATCCCATTATCTGAAGAATGGGGAAACTAACAGCTACGTGTGACTCAATACTACAGTCGCGTAATGCCGTGAATACACGCGCTTGGAATGTAGTTATATTTTGAATTTGTATTTAAAGCGCCTACTTTACAAATGATTTGCATATCGTCTAAACTACCTCGCCTACTGCGACGTACAAATTCTACGTCGGCCGAATCGCAACGTGTACATACCAGATAAATTCCTTGGTAGCTGCGTGTGTGCGTAGAGTAAACGCAGCAGCATCGCTAAGACCAACGTCGCGTTTACACATGTATTTACACGTAATTTTGGCTTTTTGTCGCACGAGCACCTTTCACGCTATTATATTTCCCCCATTCGGTCGCGAGCTTTTCGCTACTCCATATTTCATATCTCGATATAGAAATATTTTGCATTAGTAGGCTGATACCCCTGGATTACCGTAGTCTCTTGCAAATTAACCATATTTCAACGTTCGATTATACCTGTCCGACGCCGCGAGGCTCGTTTGCATAGGGAATAAAGCGAAACACTACGCGGCGTACGAGGAGGCCGCTTAACGAGTAACGCGATTTAGCAGTAAACGCGCTCTTTGTCACGTGCACACGTTCCGTTTATTACCGGCGAGCGCCAAGTTTCATAAAAAAAATTCTTTCGAGGAGAATCTCCGTCGATCGGGTCCTCCGTAAGGCGCGCAATTTATTTCGAGCCTCAACCGACGGCACCCACGCGAGAGCGGATTTCCGTTTTCCAATAAAATCTCCGTCCGTATGCCGTCTCTGTACGCGCGTATACCGCGATGCCGCGTACACGCTCGCTGAGATTCCGGGTGAAATCAGATTCTCAGTGTTACTGTGGAAAACATCCCAAAGCCCGCAATAATAGTTTTTCGAGTATCGCATTGCATTGTACGATCGCCTACGCGCAGTTTTGATCAATAAGGGAATTTATCTCGCGCAACGTAACAACTGCGTTTCTTATTATCTTTGTAAAAGTCTGGAATATATATGGAGTTATTATATCCCTACAACATTTCAGTTTCCGCTACATCGCGATGAATCGGCAAGAATATATGTGCATATAAAATGAGACTATATCTTAAAACTAACTTATAACCCAGCTATAAATTTTGTAAGAAATTTCCGTTAGATTATTTTTAACAAAAAAAGTTCATTAATTTAATTCATTATAGTTTATATTCTTGGCCATAAAACTATGATATTTACAGTATACAAAACTTATCTCTAATATAATAATAATTGAAATAAATTTCTCTTTTATCTTAACATGCACATTAATAAGCATGTACATTAATGCACCTAACGTAACACAGAGAAAAGATGCTAATTACCGAGTACATAAACAGCTTCTTGTACAGAAAATGATTACGTAATTAGATTAAAAGATTAGTATTAGGTCATTTACGAAATAAAGTAGTATGAGCATCTTACAGGACTTTGCACGAAAATGAAACTATTAATGGTGTTAGTGAACCCCAACAGTCTGGGACCGTGTCATCGATAACAACAAAGACTACTGAATAATACTTCAAAGTATCATGATATTATCTTTTATTATACCAAAAATATCGAAAATAATAAATCCTACGAAAATCCTACAAAAATATCGAAAATAATAAATCCTACTAAATATCGAAAAAATAAATCCTTTTTTTCGTAAATAACTTAATACATAAAGAATAAAAAAAATCATGCGACTGTTTAGTATTTCTATGCAGTTTATAACAAAAGGATGAAACCGTTTGACAATATTTTTAACTTTATTTCTCGTACGTGATTGTACATTGCGATTCTTTTAAAAGAATCCCTGTCGTAAAAGACGTCTTTTAAGGCTCGTCTTCGTATCTCGAAATCAGCTAGTGGCTAGAATCCCCGTTTCTTCTTACAGTAGCGAAGATTTACAGCTCGTAAAACAACAGCATTCCGAAGGTGTACTATTGTAGCCTAACATATTGGAGGGTAACAAGAAACGTTAGCTTGGCCTACTGACCAACTTTTGCTGCATTTTTTTCTGAGAAACCTAGGTCAGAAGGACTAAACCGTTAGGAAAACTCGTGAAAAAAGATACTAAACGGGATCTCCTAGCGGGACAATTATTAAAGGACTCGGAAACTTTCACATGCAGTTGATGTCGTCTTTTCGATTGTTACCACCCGCAGGCTGTGGGTTAAGATATATATTCGCAAGAAATTACGTGCATTCTTCCTGAAATAGAACACCCACGAATTTCTATAGCAAATTTTCGAAATCCTATATTTTATACCCGTTAACTTTTGAACTAGCGACCTTTTTCTTATTTTTTTTCAACTTTCCTTTTTCCTCACGTACAAAAGATTAAGTTAGCATCTTGGAAAGCTTAATCTTCTTTCTAATACAATTTGCACGCATAGAAATGATTTCAATATACCCATTTTATACTTTCAATCATGATAAAAAAATTTGTTTTCTCTCATGGAAAATAAAGAAATCACAATTTTATAAATAAGCGAAAAAACGCAATCAGACAATAATCACGCATGTAATAACGACGGCGGGAACTTAGCGATAGATCTTTTTTGCGCGCGCGCGATGTATACGTATCTAAAGAAGTTCACACGTGCAGATCCCGATGTCCGGCGCGATTATTCAGCGGATCGCGGGGAACTTCGTTTCCTCGACACAGTGACCTCGTCAATTTTCAGTGAAGATAGTCGGTATCCTCGAAAGGATTCGAGCCTCTTCCTGTGGCAGCGAAGATTTACGAATGTCATAAAGCACTAAAAACGGTTACGGTAACTTCGCCCGACGTGGCAGTTTTATTTGCGCCATACATTCGGCGGCGACGGCGGCTGAGCGTCTACCATATCGTCGCTCAAAAACGTACAAAAGTAACAATGAAACGTGCGATTTCGCTCGGGCGCGTCGAAAGTTTTCCGCGACACTAGGAACCCGCGGCGCGCAACTTTTCGCGAACACCTCGCGGTCCCCCTTGCGCTTACGCGCTACGCGCGCGGCGCGGATGTATATTTCCACGCCAGGCAGACAAACCGTGCGCCACTTCCTCTCTCATAAATAAATATGAGCTTAGCCCCGTCTGTCTCCCTCCCTCTTGGACTGTCGTATTTGTCGACGTACGAAAAAGAGAGGCGACCGAATGGCGGGCAAACAGCAAGCCACGAGAGGAAATATCTCGACATTCTTTCATACGTAGCGTCAGCTATCGCTATCTTCGTCCCGCGAAAGCTGTCGAATAGTCTTCGTGTCTTCGATAATACGTTAGTTTCGAAGTAAAGTGCGCGTCGATTGTTAAGTGGCGTTACGAACTCCAACAGGGATGGCCCAATAAAAGCTTGGGGTAGTGACCGAGGTTCATCGTGGAGCGGACAAAAAGTGAGGCACGACGGCGAGGAAAGAGGGGCAATTTTTTGCCGTTAATGAAGCTGTCCCTCTTCTGAAATGGTCGAGCGTTAGCGAATACTCAGCTATGGAAAGCGGCGCGGCGTTTTGCTCGCGCGCGACAGCGCAATTACAATAAACGGCGTCTCTCGCTACCGGCATGCACCCTTCCTATCTTTCGTTTGTCGCTCTCTCTTTCTCTCTTTCTCTCTTTCACCTTCCGTCAGTTTACGCCGTCTCGAAGGGTTTCCTTTTCCCTGGGCTAACGTGTGTTCTCACTCGCGGTAGGTAGAGAGCATAAGCGGCACGCTTACGTAGTGGGGTCGGAGCTTAAATTAAATCCGGCTAATGTAACCGACGGGTATATTAGATCTCTTGTCTGCGGGCGCATGTCCTCTCCCTTTTGCGTACACGGACTCGGGGATTGGTCCGCGGAAGGGCGAGTAAGTAGACGATGAGATTCGAGATGCGATGTTAAGGGGAGATCTGGTAAAGACGAAATACCGGTGATCAAGCCGCGTAATCCTTTACTTTTTCATTCCCTTTCCTACGCATTTCGTATTTATTGACTTTCGCACCGCATTTCCTAATCCTGCGATATTATTATCCAGCGGTAGTTCATTTTGCTGACCCAGTCGTAATTTAGTTAGCTTTAATCTTACGAAATCAGAGAGCGCAATAATAATTTACGCTAAACATAAAAAAAATCAACAAGTAAATTTTAAAACGTGCACATATATTTTATGATTTAAATATTTTTTTTTTACAAATAATAGTTTTATGGGAAATAGGATTGATCATACACGTATGTCTTTTTAAATAAAATGTTTTATTATGTACATTATTTCAAGTACAATTTGCAAAATAAATAATATACAAACATCGACGAAAAAGGATTTTGCTTTTGCGTTATTACTGATAATGCGTCGTATTAGTTTTATCGCATAAATCGTGAGTTTCCAAGGAACGAGAGATCATCTTTTTGTCAAGTAACGTTGCTTTTTGGCACTCTGCTGCGAAAGTCTGCGGTCTTGCTGCATCTAGACATCTGTATGCGCCGTCTATATGTGATATCCACAGACGTGTCGGCGGAAAGGTTAGCGGAAGAGCGAGACGCGAATAAGAGAACGAAACGGAGATAGGAGAGGATCAAAGAGAATCCGGTGGAGGTGACGACGTTGTCTACCGGCGCCGGAAGCTTCGTGATCGAATCGCTAATTAGCACTCGCTCCCAGCCGGAGGACTCTTTGAGAGTAGCAACTACTTCTCTCCCGTCGTTAATGCATTCGGATCGAGTAAATCCATTTTAAGCTCGCTACGCCGCGACTGTGAAGGTTGGGACGCAAACTTGTCGGGAACGATTAATCGTGTTTATTTAAAGATTTACGGCGTGACCGATTTCCCGATTAGGATAGAAAATATCGGACAGTCGGAACGTATGCTGCATTTAAATCTCCTGAAGCGCAATTCAGCGGTTAACTAATCGTTATATAATAACAAACGTGTCAACTTATACATTGTACGTATATACACAGAAAAAAATGACTATCAAATCAACAATTCATTGTTTCATATATAAGCAAAAATATAAAATCTTGGAAGAATTTGATAATCTTGATCAGAAATAATGTGCTTACATAAAGACACAAAATTTCTCTATGTTAGCAAATTATGTCTCTTTGAGATTATAAATACTTCCAAGGAGATTTTATATTCTTGCTTATGTATGAAACAATGAATTGTTGATTTGATACTAATTTGTTTTCTGTGTAGTATATTTTTATGGTAACGTTAACTTCTCTCCCGCAAAGTAAACGTAAACAGATATTTATCAAAGTGATATTAGGAGAAATGATGACACCGGCATCTACCGCTTGTCGACCGTTGCAATCGTTCCGCAAAAAGGGATTTTGTCGTGCGCCCACGGGTGCCATAAACACTAATTCGAATCCCACTGGTTTGCCCTCGGGATCGAACGAGTCGGAACCGGAAAGTGATAAGACACAATATCTCACAATTTCGAGTAGGTCTTATGGGTTTACACGTAACAGAGTGCTAATAAATTATTACGAATGATGACGTTCGAAAATTTACGATCTACCGATAATGTTCCGTCAGTCAAAAAACGGATGACGATACATCTGTTTTCATTAAACTCCCGCGCCACTAATAATTATTTACGTCAATTTATATCGATTTAATATTGCAGTGATTAATGTTTACGCTGGCCATCAATATTTTCCGCGTTATCGTACAATAGACGGACTAAATAAAATTAATCGCTCGCATTTGCTTGATTCGTGAAAAATTTATTGTGGCACCTGAAAACGGATGCAGTAACTGTACGTGCATCGAATGCGTTTCTATCAATTGTCCGAGCGGGCGCTATCGCGGGGAGCTTGGTCGAGCTATATATCAATCATTCTCGAAATGCACCAAAAATTGTTTTGCAAAGTTATCTCATTAACCGGTGCCCCTGTCGAAATACTTCACCAAAGGTGTACACGACCTTAGTCCGGTCGCTTAATTAAGCGAGCCGCGCGTATACGCGTCTGAAGGGTGGAAAAAAGGATCAATAAAATCGCTAGTCTACGGGCGACCGCATTCATCCGCCACCCCATTTCTACAACATATTTTGCAACCTCGCCCCCATATACGCGGGCCTCGGCTGACCCCCCCCCACGCTTCGTTCGCCACCCCACGCTCTTTACCAGCCTCACGTGCTCGTTTCGTTCCCTCCCTTCGTCCGCCAAGGGGGTGGCGAACTGGGGAGCCCGCGCGCGCGCTCACCAGGGTACGCCGATCTACCACTAGATGGTGATGAAGGGCGAAACCCGTAAGCGGGAACGGAACGAACGTGTGGAATCAGACGAGGACGCCAGACCGTGTGAGAGAGGGTCTAGAGCCGCGCGCGGGCTCCCCACCCCATCCCTCGGCTATCGCGCCGTCGACCAACTGGAGTTTCTCGTCAGCCTGTCAGTTAGTGCCGTGGCGCCGTGACGGTACGGTGTTAGTTGGTACGTTGTTCCTTACCGCGTCGCGTTTCCTCAATGGGCACCTCGTGGACCCAGTGCGAGAAGAGACGCNTAGCCAGCGATAACGCTGACATCGCCGCGATTGAGGTGCCCGCCCGTAGTAGTTTTTTGCATTTTTCTAAACGGATACTTGTATAGCACGTAGGATTGTGTGAGCTTAGAGGCGTAAATAGAGTCCTGCCGAGAGAGGTGTACGTGTGAAAAAAAAAATTTTTTTTTTAAATTTCTATCAAGTGAGGAACATATACGGCGAGGTTCTACGGAGGAGGATCTACAGAGACCACAGTTGTGATCGATGATTTTTTTGGTGCTCTTTGGTGTGTGCGCGTACGGTCGCCGATAGTAGAGCATCCGAGCGGATATACGTGATACATTAACGCACAAGGTGAGCATACTTCCTTTTCTCTCATAATGCACACCCCTTTTAATTACGCGCGCGCTCGTCAAGTGACAAACGGGACTGGAGAACGGACACGCGAACGCAGCTGCAACGTGAAAATTGTCAAAGGGTGCAGTGCGCGGGCGCTATCGATACCGTATCAAACCAGCGTGTAATTCCGCAGTGATATTTGTAATTACGTCGGGAAATTAGAATATAAATCGCCGACGGGAGAGCAGTGAGTTTCAATTGTACTGTCCGGAATTTATATTAGCGCGTGTTCCGTCAAACGATCCGCATTTTCGCAAACTCGCGTATTTTAAAAATATATTGATAAAAGCATACTTTGTGAAACGTTATTTACAATAATTATCGTCGCAGTATTTTCACACCAGTCATACAATCATCGTGATCTCAATCGCAAGATGAACAATCAAGATTCCTCTTAAATGGTGCTTAATTAAAAGAAAAAGGGAATATTCTTTTTTCTGTTTTTTGCCTTCTATACAGAAAAAAAATGAGTATCAAATCAACAATTCATTGTTTCATATATAAGCAAGAATATAACATTTTCTTGGAAGAATTTAATAATCTTAATCAGACATAATTTGCTCACGTGAAGAGAAAAATTTTCTCCATGTAAGCAAATTATGTCTGTTTAAGATTATAAATTCTTCCAAGAAGATTTTATATTCTTGCTTATATATGAAACAATGAATTGTTGATTTGATACAAATTTTTTTTCTGTGTAGAGAATTAGAAAAATATTCAAACAAGTTTTTCGACGCTAGTTTTGCCTCTCGGGAATTTCATGCTCGTACAGGTCCATTCTTTTCTAATCCGGCTCCGAGAAATGTCAGACGGAATCTGATTTCCTTTTTCATTCGTTGTCATTCATTGTCGCCTCGTCCCTCACGTTGGGTGAAAATGATCGTGATGAAGCCGTGAAGCGATTCCATGCATTTCGGCCGAGGAGTCAGGATAGCATCGAATTAATTCCGTAAGCTTCATTTCCGACGAAAAGCGAATGCGAGGAAGAGTCGAATGAAGAAGATAAAGAGTGAATGAGGTGGATTAGCGCGAGAGGAGATATCCTCGAAGGGTTCGTCGACGACTGTTGGCACGCAGAAGGAGGGGGACAAATGAAATTTCGTCGCGGCAAATTGTCCGAAAGCGACGCCGCAGAAATCACCCTGACGATTAACAGGAGATCTCCTAAGACTTGCTAATTTCCTGCTCGAAGCGCCGGGATAGGGAAAGGTAATATCGAATCGGAACTCCCATCCATTAGCGCAGCGATCTATTTGTTGGAGACGCCTTAAATCCTCTGAATCGAGACGTGGACTGGTTCGCCAAGAGTTCTTTAATCCTCGCGCGGCCCTCAAAATACGGCTCACGTTCCGGATCCACGTAGTTTCGAGGTAGCAAAATAACGCAACAGGCAATGACGGATGAAAGAGAGCAGAGGAAGTCGAGCGGAATTGGAAATGGTCCAAGGAAGTTTCCGATCCTCCATTTCTATGCGATTTCGATTCCTGCCGAACCAGCGCCAAGTTCGAATAAATTAGTTGTACGAGTGTTTACTACTAATTACGCTGGGATCGTTAATACGTTTGGACGAGATCCGAGTAGGCCATTTTCTTCTAAAAATATATGCACATTCATTATGTCAAGATTTTATATTCCGTTATGGAAAGCAAATATAGACAGAGAGAGAAAAAGAGAGAGAGCATCATTATGGTTACGTCTATATATCTCAACGCTTCGTGGAATGGGAACATGAATTGAGAAGGCATAAACTGTCGTTATGAGAAATCGAAGATCGTGCCTCATTCCGTTGAATGCCGAGCGTGTTCGGTGTCGCGCGATTTTAGTGGATTTAAGCGCAGTCGGGAAAGTAGGTTCTGAATATTGATGAAGGGATATGAATATATTCATAGGGGCTAACAGTTTATTTTTGCAGCCAGGTCGAATCGATTCGCATTGATCACTCTTCGATTCGTGCAGAAGCTTTTCGACGGTATATTTGAACAATTAATATTCGTAGATTCGTGTTCTCCGTCCGGGGGAACGAGGAGAAGAGAGAGTTACAAAGTTCGCCAGCCGCGAACCCGAAAATTCTTCAATATCCTTCTATTATATCCGTGATTAGTCGACGTAGATCTCCGACAGCGTGCTTGACAGTCTGGCAATCTTTATCCCGAACTCGTAATATCTTCATTACGAGACAAGAACCTCGCGAATTTTACGACAACTTCGTTGACGACTTCGCAGCGGGATTGACTGCTGACGAGAATCGGTCGTAAATTATTGTCTAGTTATTATTAATCCGCACGACGATGGTTTCACGATCGATACTTTATCGCCCTACGCGGATCGTTCCATCATTATCGCGACGGTAATGATAAATTCCACTGGCTCGGGCGCGCGAGAGAAAAACGATAAATTAATATCGGCGCGATAAATTTTCCGCAGCGTAGACAGTGACGTTGCCGAAATAATCGAAATGCTAATTATTCATTTGCATAATTAACGCGAATGCAGTAAAGCGACCTCCGGCGTACCGTGAGCGGTCCCACATGCCATTGGAGATTAACGGTAGCGTGCGTCCTGTTAATGTTCATTTTGAATATTAACTCCTCGGAAATGAACGTGCACGATCGTCGAATCATTATGGCCGAATTTAACGCGGCTGAGTGAACCGCGCGTATGCATCCGCCCGCGCGCGCTATGAATTTCCGGTGCTATCATTTTCAGAATCGCCTGCTGCTGCGGGTATCGTGCAGAATCGCGATGATGACACACCGTCATCATTGTATAAATCTCCATCGTCATTCCGGGTATCTATTTAATTGAAATTTCCTACGTCATGCATTTGCGCCGTTTATTATGTTACAAGTAATAATCGTGTGTATAAATTTTATGATGTACGCGCCAATCGTATTGAAAAGATCTATAGACAAAATAATACAAGTTACTTTCGATCGTTACCCTGTAGCTGCGTACGCGAAAGCGTTACAAAATAAATAGAAAAGGATTTTCTTTTAAAAACATACGTCGGTTAAAATAGCATCGACGAGCGAAATATTTTTCTATCCTCTCTGCATAATCGGCCGAACTGAAAGCTGAAAAATGCTTGTGACCCGCAGCGAAGGTCTTTGGATTTATGCGATCATAACCGTTAAATCCGTGCTTGCGACTTCTTTGCACGTGCCGCTTTACCCGGAACGTGGCACACGTCGTTCACGGTCGATTTCAAAAAAATCCCTGGCCTCTCCGTTTTAAAGACATTCCCGGCATTTCGAATGTGGCCTTCTCCTAGGCCCGTTTCCCCGTCGATGTCCAAACACGAAAACGAAACAGCGGGAGGGCAGTAGGCACGATGATGGCTCCGCGTCAACGAGAACGTATCAGCCAGCTGCCGTCGGATAGATTTAGAGGCGGTTGGGGGTCCCTGCACCTGATTGCCGGACATTCATCTACCCCTGGACACAGGAGGTGTACTAACTCCATGGGAACCACTCTTCTTCCATCCCCTACGCGTGCTTGTTGCACAATGGCTGAACGGCCATGAGATAATGGCTTTCTAATTACCGCCCGCGACCGTGTATAGCTGTACGGTTGTCCTTTTGTATAGTTTCACCAAAAAAAAAGAGGAAGCCGAAATAGAATGAACAGAAAGGAAAAAAATAAGAAGAGGAAGTGCGGTATAAAAGAAAGAAACGATCAGGCGATGTTTTTTGTGACTTGCCATACTTTTTGCTTCTTCTCTAATAAAATATCCGTGCACGAAGTTAAGGACAGAGGACGGAGAATAATTCATAGGTTCTTTACAAAATGCTGGCTCTCTTAGATAGACATTCCCATTTAATTATGCCTCGTATAATACGTATACTCCATATGATTTTCCGTTAAACCAACGCAAACTAGTTTAGCAGAGCGTTTTTTTTTTAAGCTAGATTAATGATCGCTACTCGTTAAAACAACTCGAGGAATATCTATCTCTCGAGCCATGATATCCCTCCAGATTGGATCCCGGAATGACTCACGATTAATAAAATAGAAACGCCGAGTTTGACCTCGAGAACGAGCACAAAAGCAGTTTAATCGGCCGGACTCGCAGACTCTGGATTGTCAGAACGCGAGTGCAACGATTAACGGCGATTTCGCGACCTGGGTCATTTGTCGGGTCAGTTTTAATGACCGCCACACGGACGTTGTTAAACCTTAATGCTTAACGGCGACGGCGGTCGGCGCTCGCATATGCCGCAGAATCGATCCTCCAGCCTCGGTAAACCGATCATAAATTCGAGCGACTTAGAACGCAGGTAGAACGTCGCGGATGAAAGAGGAGGAGTAGGAGGTTGTGCACCTCCTCGACCTCCTAGGCAGCGGCTCACGTTGCACCTTTCGCGCGAATAACGTCGCGGTTTTAAGTGCCCACGCATGTTTGCTTCTTCTTCCTTCCGCTTGCTTTTCCTTCTCTTTCTCTTTCTCTCTCTCTCTCTCTCTCTCTCTTCTCGTCTGCTCCTTTTCGCGACGAAACGCGTCATGAGATCGAGAGAGTGAAAGGATGAAATATGCAAGACAACATAATGTTACCTCCTAAGGGATACACCTGACGTAGGAAGAACGCCTGGAGTGCCTGTACCGAATATATCCACCCTCGGGAATAAGCGGGCTGGCCCATAATTCATTCTAAATACTTGTATGCTAATAACGATGCCACGGTGCAGCGGAAATTTACTATTCCCAGGCGTTCCCCGGTAGTCTTTGCCGCTGCTTGCCCTCCAGTTGCCTCCGTTCTTTTCGTACGCCTTTCTGTTCTTTATCCCTTTATTCCTGTCGCTCTGTCTCCAACCGCCAACCATACCCGCGCGTTCCCCTTTTTACCCGCCCTTACTCCCCGATCTTAACCATCGCGAGACTTGAAGAACCGGCGTATTAGCTTTACATTATACGCGCGATGGAATTTATGCAACGGTCGTGGGATTCGTAATCCCGTAGAACCATAAAGTCCGTTATCTCAATCGTTTATCCACGGTGCTGTGTCTCCGCATTTCAGTACCGCGACTCCCTTCCTCTCGCCCCGACTTTCTTTCTGGTCGCCATGAAAAGTCGGTAGAGAAGCGAAATTGAAATCCTCTCCGAATGGCCCGCGGAAAACGGACGATGCGGGCTCATCCGCTGAAACAGTAGATGCACTTCGAAACTTCGTGGTATACGACCATATATTTCGAGCCTTTATATCTCCCCCTTTCATCCCTCGTGCTAGTGCCATAAAGAACGTTCGGAACCGCGGAAGACCAGTCTGTTATACTTTGGAGTTACTTCCGTTTCGGTAATTTTACCGTAGTTTCTAGCACCTCTTCTATCTTAAACATCTTGAAACTACGATTTATGAAACTACGATTTATGAAACGATGAATTGCATACGATTTTTAACTTTATTATTATCATTCTTGAACATTTTATAAATTGAGCTAAAATTTTCTTAAACTTGTAAAGAAATTTACTTATAGTATTTTATTAAATTTGGAGAATTTTAGTTATAATACACTTATGTATCACAAACGAAAAATAATCTTAATTTTTACTTTTATACAAAAAATTGCAGAACATAAGATAATTTCTATGCAGTAAGCCCAAGTAATTCAAGTCAATCGTTTGAAAATATAGAGCTATGTATTTCGTAAATAATGCGACCAACATGAGACTCTCCTTAACGAGAAAACTCCGAGGATAAATTAATTAGCGTGTCGTGACTTGGAATTAGAAACTGCAAACAGTAGCTAATGTTGCATTTACTCGCAATGACATTAGCACTATGAAACCATAATCGTTTGCTAAATTGCGGAAAGCTTTTAGTCTTGCTAATATTACACGAATTTGAAATTTTTGTAGAAATTTAAACTCGTTAAAATCTCATGTAGAGAAGTTTATCTTTTAATTCTTTTTTACCTTAGTAGTACCTGTTATACTTTTATGCTCTAAAGATATTTAATTAAATAAGAATGTAATATATGTTTTATTAAATATATGAAGACGTCTTTTGCACATACTTACTATTTACAATAAATATCGTTTGCTTGTTTCTGAACCGTATCATAATTCATATAAAAATTCAGACTTTATTAGCTATTACATTAATTGAAAGTCATCAATTATGCCTCACGGAGAGAATTACTCGATAGAAAATACTTTATGCTTCAGAAAACTGCACTTAAAATTCAAAAGATGCATCTCTCGTTCTTTGAAGCTTGATTTGGCTCCTTTGATGGCATATCAAATTTGCTTGAGAATCCCGGAAACAAAATTCTCAGTACAACCGGTATTACGCGCGAATATTTAACGAGATACCCGCTGTCCCGGGATATGCTAATCATCGTAAGAGTAGTATTCTCGAAATTGCAAGGCGCGAATATCAAATAAAACGAGAAAATATATATGGCATCTCGGATGCTGTTGCGCCGAAACTTATATTAAAGTTTCCCGAACGTGTCAATTCGCGTGACCGTTTCGGCCGCTGTGCGACGACTTTATGCAAATTGCAGGTCATCAAACGGTCGTGAGTGTCGTGAGAAAGGAGGAGGGGGAGAGGCGCGGCGCAATAAACACTTTCTTTCTCGCTGAATAATTGGTGACACGGCCGAACGAGAGTGCACGCGTGGCCTAACAAGGCCGTCTCACTCTGAATGCTACGCTAACGAGTCCAGTCGGTAAATTATTTCCTAAAAGGCGGCATTTTACGTGGTCCACCGCGACATCCAAGTTATAATTTCCGCCGTGGCGACTTTATAGAGCCGGTCGCCTCGACACGAAGCTCTAAACGTTTACCCACAAGCTGCAATCAATTCCGCGCATAGCTGTACCTTACTGCGCGCCATGAAATTCTTTGACGACTATGCGACGTTCTCGAGATGCTTTTAAAAACACTTTGTGCATATGATACTTTCGGCATTCACTGCTATTATTTAAACGCCTATTATTATGCCTTGATATCGTCATTAGATGGCGTTTATATGAGGATGTTCTCTTGTATATCTAACTAACTACATTCATTGTTTTTGCATCTGCGTTTATGACATGTTTAGGAGAAAATTTTCTTGTAGAAATTGTCGACTAAATGAGATTTTCTAATGAAATATAGCCTCATAATATAGTAAAATCGTTAAATAAAATCACTCTTTTTATAAAAAAGAAAAGATTATTTGTCATGTATATTCATATTTCATACTTTATATCGAAATAACGTATTAATGTGAAACTTAATCAACAAGAAATGAAAATTGTACTTTGCCTTTGAATGATCTTACGAAACGGTTTCTCATATTAAAAGCGCCAATTAATGTCAATAATTTCGTAATCTTTTAATTTATTTTTTTTTGTCACTGAATAAATCGTTTTCTTCTCCACTGAGATTCCATTGAGATCTTTAATCAGAAAATTTCACAATTTAATTGAATCTGAGTTTTACAGTCACATATTCTATTAATTTATATATATAAATTTAACTTAGACATATGTATTTATTTAAACTATACACAAAATCTTAAATCTTAGCACGAATAACCAGCACGGCTCTTCGCCCATATTTCATTTCTCTATTAATTTTAAAATTATACATTTAAACACATACACTTTAAAATTCGCGAAATTCACATCGTCCGATGGCTCGCACGTTTCTCTCAATCCGACTTTAATTTAATCCAAATTTATATTCCTAAAATGAAACCTCGCTAAAAGCGGCGACGATTTAATTAAACGTAAATTAAGTTGACAATCGTTTACAGTATATACCGGATTAACGCTATTACGACTCGTCGGTGGTCGTCGGCACGGAATACTGAATATCCAATTTAAAAGTCTTAAGAAACTTGAAACCCCCTCTTCGTGAGAAGTACGGAAAAGCGGGTACGCGCTCTCGTCCCTCAAATTTATCCACGGAATAATAGATAAAGCGTACTTTTGCCTCGACACGTTCACGGCACCGGAAGGGAAGGAAAAGTCTCTCTGGCTTATACCGTCTGCGCGAAATTAGCATGCAAGTCCGTCCGGCGTTGTTCCTAAACGCCGCCATGGGTAAAACATTATACCTCGTTCCACGAGAGCGTCGGCAGCGGCGGCGCGTCGTCGCGTGGCAGGACGAATTTTCAAACGTCAAGCAGGGAATCGGCTACCACAACCCAAACCACCGCCACTACCATCACCACCGTCACGGAGGCATCATTACCCTTTAATGCATGCGGACGTCCTTTGTGTCTTTTGAGGACTTCTCTCCCTCTCTTTATATCTCTCCCGCCAGCTGTCCACGTGTGCCGCTCATCGGGCATACAAAAAAGTGAGAGCAAAGGGACGAGCCGGACATACAACGCGTGTCGCGTGGGGTCCAAAGGCGGCCCGAGGGAACGGAGACGCGAGAGGATGGACGCACAGAGGTGGACAGATGAACGGAAAGGGAAGATTTTAGACAAAGCGAGAGGGAAGACTCTACGGTCCGAGTACCTGATAGGGAGTAGGTAGGATAGATAGACGGATACCAACCTTCTTCGTGGACGCTGCTATCACATGGACAAGAAGCCTCCCTTCATTATGTATTCCATTTCACTCTCATATTCTCTTTTATCCCACTCATCATGCATTGTCAACTTTTCCCATAGATCAATATGCTCAGTCCTTATATAGCTTCCTTTTTTATCTCTAACTGACCCTTTCGAAAGCAGTACGATCTGATAGCTTGTTTTTCATGCACGTAGTGACCGAAACTGACCACAGGATGAATAATTCTCTGACACGTGTCAATGCGAGATCACATATGAAATGCACATGTAAAAGCATTTTATTCTACTTCTATTCCTTTACAAAATGCCCGTATTGTATATTCGAATAATTTTTTAAAAATGAATAAGATATGTGAGTATATAATATCTAGTATAACTGTATGACAGTATTGAGATGGCGCGACTCTTCGATAGGGCAATAACCTCTTCCCGGAATGTATTTGAACAACATAAAACAAATCTGGAGGTAGAATTTCCAGGATCACTAAAACTTCGCTCTGTCTCCATCGAGGATCGCGGTAGCTCGAACAAGGTGAATCCGTTCCCCAAACAAGCGTGAAGCGCCACCGGTTTTAGTAGGACAATGAATTATTCTGTCCCGGCGAACGTTTTCATTCGCCTCTTCTGCGTCCACCGTCGAAAGGGAAGACAGCAAAAGAGCGGGTGAGAAAGCGACGATGTGACAGACCCTTTTTTCCTGAGAATCCGCTCAAAAGAGAGAGAGAGGGTCGCGGTGAAATCGTCGTTTCGCGGGACAGTTTTATTACATCGCGAGATCGTATCGCGTCTCAGCCGTGCCGCATTGTGTCTACATTCGTCCCGGCATTATGCGCCGTATAGAGAGAAATTTCCGGAGTGACGTACACGCACGATTATGCGGAAATTATCCCGAATGAGATCGCGTTCTAGCTTCGCTTGTCCCGCATAGCTGGAGGCATTCGAGCGCTTCTCGGAGCAAACTGTCAAATTTGTATACCGCAGTTAGTCGACGTTGTCACTCACAGCTAAATGAGAATGAAGGCAAAACGGTTCATTAAACCAATCGAGAAATAGTATTTACTCTGGAATTTAATCACGAGCCAAGTAATAATACTAAAGATAATGTAAAGCAGCGTAGATGAGTATATCCTCTTTTACCTCTCTATCATTATACATTTTTGTAGAGAAAAAAGTCTGTGACGGGGCTGATGCGTATATGATTATATGAAATTGTTGAGCGTTCGCATAGGACCCTTTAATCTTTCCTCTGTGCGCAGAGGCGGCGCATTGACGCACTTTTCGTCGAAGAGCGAAATCGTTTTACTAGAGCGCCTCTGATCGACAGACTGCTTACGGATTCAATTACGCCGGGTTATCGACTTTGTGACTACGATCCGGTCCAATTACAGCCTTGCGCGAGCAAGCAGCAGCGACGATTAATGGAAAAAAAATGGTCGCATCCGGCGATTATAGATCGGCGTGGGTCACAGTTAACTAGCTCGTTCGATCGCGAAAGGTAGTAATCTTGTGATTTCGCGTCTCAGAATTTTATGGCGCTACTTAAGAAAACGACGGTTTTTTTCTCACTCGCGCTCAACTCGCGCTTACCGTTACGTCTCGCGTCGTTTTCTCTTCCAGACACACCAAAATAATTAGTCGGCCGTCGTTCGCTTTGGTCCGTTTCATCTCGTTCCGACATTCATTACCATTCGCGCGTTTGCTTCTATTTGAATACTTCGACAGGCCATCAGTTAAGTCACTAATTTATTTACCGACTCGCGTATTTCCGTCCGCGTAGCGAGCGTAGTTCCGCGATGCGTTGCTACGCGATCGCACGGCATTGTCTCACGCGCAATTAGCGTGCACGAAGCGCGTTAGCCAATCCGGGTGCTCGATTACGTACGCATCTTAATTTAGCGGTCCGCTCTCGCAGAGGCAATTAATGTCCGTACGAGTTCCCGTCTCGTTGATTTTAGGAGAGGCGTGTGCCACCGCTGCACCCCGTCTCACCTCGCCCTTCCCTCATCTGGCATTATGGATGGACGGTCGAGCCTTTATTAATCCCGTTATACGGTTCGGTTACCGAGGATGAAACGAGGAGGTCAATCAGTAGTAATTGCTCTTCCGGTTCGGAGATTTTATGCAGAGGCGCGACACGAGATTTAATCCTTGACCCCCCCCCTGCTTAGGCTTAGATGTCAAGCTGACATGCGAGAAGACATTTGACACTGTACTATCTTAATCTTATATTACAACAAGATCATTTGATCTTCCACATGGTTGTATCACCAAATCATAATGCCCATTCCTCGTTAATCAAGATTAAAATGTAGTATAACGAATAATGTAAACAGTTATTTCACAAGTACATTTTACAAAAACTGTTAGCTTAAATCAAATTCTCCGTCTCCGACAGTCCATCTCCGTCTCAGCCACGTTCGACGCGAATTTCGCTTCACCAGACTGTGAAACGCGAAGACACCAGAATCCTAATCGTGAAACGTTTTACGATCGATCGATCACGCTTCATCACGTGACGTCGTCTAAAGGAGCATGAGAAAAAGAGAGAACCGGAAGCTACTTCCGCCGCTAGTCGTCGGCGCTACCCCTGTTCAAATAATAAGTCCGAATGGAAGTTAGATTCCAGCGCAATTGCCCGGGGCAATTCCACCGCGACTCGCAATATCCAAGCTCTGAAGGGCTCGTGCGCGGGGAGGCAAGACGGGCAAAGAACTCGGGAGGCTTTCTATCGCGCTTCGCCTCTCGCCGAGCTTTCGGGGACTTTAATCGCTTTAACTGCTTTTTGCGCGCCGGGGGACTCCTGACGAACGGGCGAGCGAGCGAGCGTGCAGAGCAGAAGGAGCTAGAAAAATAGAGGAGGCAAAAGTGGAAAAAGGGGAGGATACGGGAGTAGACGCTCATTGTCGGATGTGCCGCGAGAGAGGAACGACTTTTCTGCGGATCCAGCGACAATAAGATCGTCATGCGTTTTCGTTTTTCCTCTTGGCCCACTGTCCCGCGCCTTGGCGTGCGTGTGCGCGCGCGCTCGCTGGAAAGGGAGAAATCTCTTCCTCTCTCTCCCTCCCTCTTCTGTTCCTTATGGGCACTTCCATCCTTCCAGTTTCGGTAGCAGACCGTGCCACGGTACGAGCGTGACTCGTTATTTCCTCGAGATCCCTCCAGAAAACCTCTTCTGGAAGTTCTTTCTTCCCGACCAAACTCGGCTCCATTGTCGGATCATCGTGACCCTATTGAATTGAAACCCTCGTGAAGGAAGTCATCGTTGCCGGTCGACGGGGCCCGACCATCCAACTTTTCCTCTTTTTCGACGTTGCGTCGTCGTCGACGTCATTGCCCTGGGTGTTGTCGTTGTTGTCGTCTATGTTCTCAGGTCGAATAACTCGAGGGGAACGACGAAAGTTAGATCATATCACCTTTTTGCTATTTCATCGGAATATCGAGGTGCTCAAAGTCGCAAAGCAGATTAATTAGGGGACTTTTGTGCGGACAAAGAGAAAATAAACATAGAAGCGAAACGTACCAAAACGTACATGCGCTATAGGAATATACAGTACCAAAGTTATATCACCTTTCGATTTTTTGAGCATAACTTTTATTGAAGTGTATTGAATGCATTCAAAAT